>JAWQEG010000628.1:17500-32432 GCA_033782935.1 Petrolisthes cinctipes | reverse complement strand
ATTCTGTTTCATATTTTTCTTAATGTATATCAATATAAATGCCACCTGATCAAACTGTAAAGAGTAGAAATAATTACAATGAAAAAAAAAAAAAAAAAAACATATAAATGATTACAATGCAAAAAAAATAAAAAAATAAAAATAATAATAATAATAATAATACATATATAAATGATTACAATGCAAAAAAAAAAAAAATAATAATAATAATAATAATAATACATTTATAAATAATTACAATGCAAAAAAAAAATAATAATAATAACTCTAATTATAGTCTCATTAGGACAATCTAGGTTCACTCACAAGTACTACACTACACTACACCAATGTACAGAATCCTCCCTGTGTTACAATTACTACAACTAATGTACATCGTGAGTACCTCCCCCCCTGTAATTCATTATTTATAAACACTGCAACACCCTGCCTGGGATCACATGCCGGCAATAAAGGCAACTGGAGAGAAATAATCATTAATTACTTTAAAAGCCTTTATCTTTTGCTGTCGGATGCATTAAAAAAATAATTATACTTTGCAGGTAACTTTCCCAAACGGTGATGCTGGAATTCCTGTTGGCTAATAATACGTTCCTGATTTCATTTTTATTCATTATGGACGGGGGTCGTATATCAAGGTTAGCCCCTCGGGAGGCATTAGTTCCAAATCTACCACGATACAGGGAAACACATAGTAATGATAATAAGCACTATGCAATGGGATACTTGTGTTCATTTTCCTTTTACTTTCATCATGCCTGTGTTACCTCAATTTGTCTCAACCCAACTAGAACTAACCAATTCACGCCAGACTTGACTTGAAATAACCTCGTCTCACACACAAAATAATGAAAATCGAGTCAACACAACTATGTAACGTTCAACTAACCTTATGATGTCACAAAATTAAACAGATTTAAGTAACGTAACCTTAACCAAATAGACGAAATACCCTGCAAAATGAGACACTTGTGTACATAATGTTAAAATGATCCTTCGGTCACAAAATTAAACAACACGAATAAAGTAACGTAACCTTCTACCAACAGAGAGAAAATTCCCTGAAACATGAGATACTTAGGAAACAGAGTCTATGAGCGGGGGGTAGGCAAGGCGAGGCAAGGCGGACGCTAGCCAACACCGCTACCAGTGTGTGTTTAGAGGCGGCGCTCACTGTCGCTTGCCCTCTGTCCATCCGTCCTATTCCTGCTACTTTTTAATATAGGTTGGAAGCTTAAGTAAGGACCCTGTGGTGGAGTCAGAAAAATTGGAGATAAATGAGTCTTTCAAACATTGCCACGAAACACCACCTACTTTGTAATACAGGTTGGAAGATTAAGTTAGGACCCTGTGGTGGATTCAGAAAAATTGGAGATAAATGAGTCCTTCAAATATTGCCACGAAACACCACTTACTGTATCTATAGGGAAGGAGCTTGTTTCGTGGCATAGTCAAGATGTATGAGAAGTCCCCAATTTTTATACACGATCACAGGGTCCATAAGGGGGTGAACCTGTTTTTGGTCATTGAAGGGCTACAGAATCCTCCACACTATATCACAAAACAGGCCCCATGTTAGTAATATTAATGTGGTTTGTTTCCTAGGATGTTCCCGTATAGTTTGAAAGAATCAGTAGCTCTTCAAGTTAGTCAAAATAGGTTCTTCCATTCAAAAAATAGACTGAGGATGAAATATAATCGTCCTAGGATTGGAGGTCCCTGTAGGATGATGGGGAAGAAGGTGATAAGAGAGGTGGGACAACAAGCACCAAGGAAACAAAAGGAATAGAGGAATAACAATATAGAACCAAGTTTGTGTGAAATAATTAGGACTGCATGGCTTGGTGGTGCAGCCTGTCACATAAAGATTTGCTTGTCATTTGAGATTATCTAGTTCGCCTACTTTTGTGTTAGGTGTTTAATTAATCATTCAGTGGTCATGTGTTGTCAATTATTTCTATCCCTTTTGCTGGATACCGGTTAAAGGAAGAGGATAAAACACCGTATCTGATCACAAACAGTTATACCGGTACTCTCTCTTCCACTCACACACCCTCCCATTGCATATAAATACAATCTACGCATATAAACACAATCTACACAACCTCCCATTGCATATTTACACAATCTAAACACCTTCCCATCTCATATAAACACAATCTACACACCTTCCCATCTCATATAAACACAATCTACACACCTTCCCATCTCATATAAACACAATCTACACACCTTCCCATCTCATATAAACACAATCTACACACCTTCCCATCTCATATAAACACAATCTACACAACCTCCCATTGCATATTTACACAATCTACACACCTTCCCATTGCATATAAACACAATCTACACACCTTCCATCTCATATAAACACAATCTATACATACTCCGATCGCTTTTAAACACAACATAAGCATAAAAACACAATATACACACTCTCCTATCGCTCCTTCCATATATATAGGTGTGTATGTTTCATGGCAATATTTGAAGGACTCTTTACTTTGCTGAGACAGTCTTGATAATGATACCCTTTATAATAGAACACTGAGATAAAAAAATTACTTTGATGATTATAATTTATGGACTCAAGTTTCTTAACAAAAAATCAGATTCTTAATTAAATCCTGACTTTGGGCGAATAAGGTAGAAATTATCGCTCATATGATACTGTTAAGATACGTACTGAACAGTCACGAGCACTAATAAGTATACATCTTTAGTTGAAACTTTGAACAGTCTAATTCACCAACGAACAAATTCCAATGGAGATCTTATTGTGCATTTATTTACTGTCTCTAGGTATTCGAAGCACACCTGGATACTTATTAGTGCTCGTGACTGTACATACCTTCATAACATAAACATGAAACGTGCACACACACAGACACACGCACACACAACTACTGTAGTTAATAATATATACAAGCAAAAATTGATTCATTTCTCTATATAATGACAAGTGAAAATACAATTGATCTTGGAGAATCTAAGTAGTAAGGAAATTCAAACAAAAACAACACAATGACGATAAAAATATTACCACTTGTTAAAAGGAAAATGTAAAGGGATAAAAATAAAGCCAACATTTCAGCAGTGGAGAGAGAGAGAGAGAGAGAGAGAGAGAGAGAGAGAGAGAGAGAGGAGAGAGAGAGAGGGGAGAGGGTGAGGGGGAGAGGAAAGTCGTACAGGGGAGAAGTGTGGCCAGGGGAAAGGTGATAAAGATGAGAGGGGTGTGTGTGAGAGGGGAATTAAGAAGAGGAGGAGGAGGAGGAAGGAGAAGAGGAGGAAGAGGAGGAGGAGGAAGGAGAGTTAAGGAAAGGATGAGGAGGAAGGAGGAAGGAGGAGAGGAGGAGGAAGGTAAGGAGGAGGAAGGAGAAGAGGAGGAGGAGAGGAGGTAAGGAAAGGAGGAGGAAGGAGAGTTAAGGAAAGGATGAGGAGGAAGGAGGAGAGGAGGTGGAGGAAGGAGGGGAATTAAAGAGAGGAGAAGGAGGAGGGAGAAGGAGGAGGGAGAAGAGGAGGAGGAAAGGAGGGAGGAGGAAGGAGAAAAAGAGGAGAAGGAAGGATAAGAGGAGGAGGAAGGAGGGGAGCTAAGCTGAGGAAAGTCCCTAAGGAGAAGAGGGAAGATGTAGGTAAATCTGGAGAAACTGATGGCTCCAAACTCTTCCAAGCAACAGGACACCATTATTTTTGCTACTCTGGTCAAGTTTCCAAGGATAATTTAGAGGAATCAAGGCACTCCAATGTACCAAAATTGTATTAATTAACCCGTTAAGGTGGTAATTCTTTTTTGGTACATTGGAGTGCCTTGATTCCTCCAAAGTATGCCAGAAAACAGGACCAGAAGAGCAAAAGTAATGGTATTCTGTTGCTTGGAATAGTTTGGAGGATTCAGTTGCTCCAGATTTACCAACACAAAATTTCCCCCTTAAGGACAGATTCTTTTGTGGTGAATTGGAAGGACTCTGATTCCTCAAACTATGCCACGAAACAGATGCCCTATTAGTACCATTGAGGGTATCTATGTTCTGGTATTGTTAGGAAGAATCAGAAGCCTTCCAATAATTTACCAACAAGAGAATTTACCCTTAAGCCTTTCCCCTTCGACACACACATACACACACACACAAAAAAATAAACTTCAATATCTCTCTCTCTCTCTCTCTCTCTCACACACACACACACATATATACAAATAAACTTCAATCTCTCACACTCTCTCTCTCACTCTGTCTCTCTCTCTCTCTCTCTCTCTCTCTCTCTCTCTCTCTCTCTCTCTCTCTCTCTCTCTCTCTCTCTCTCACACACACACATACATACACATACACACACACAAATAAACTTCAATCTCTCTCTCTCTCTCTCTCTCTCTCTCTCTCTCTCTCTCTCTCTCTCTCTCTCTCTCTCTCTCTCTCTCTCTTCCTTCTTCTTTATTTCATTGGTAACTCCAGGTGGTCGGGGTCAGATATTTATTTCAACACAACTCCTGCAATCTTTCGTCTACACTTCGCCAAATATTTCACTTCCCTCCCGTCTCTTCCATTTACACTCTCACCAACATATTTTTTTCTTTATTTCTTTTTCTTTTTCGTTTCATAAATATATACATACATATATATATATTTTTTTTTTTGGCTAAGAATTTTCTCTCGCAGTTACAATTTTTTTTTTTTAGCGAAGAATTTTCTCCCCCCATTTTTTTTTTCCCCCGTATCTTCATTTTTTGTCAGCTAAGAATTTTCTCCCGCATTTTCTTATTTATGTATTTATTTATTCATCTATCTATTTATTTATTTATTTTTAGCCAAGAATCTCCTCACTCATTTTCCTTTTTTTTTTTTTACTATTTATAATTTAGGCAGGATTCTTCTTCCGCATTTACACTCGTGTATTTCATAGCAAAGAAAATAATACCAAGAATTTTTAAAATAACAAAAACAATGACAATCATTAACATACGCCCATGTCAATAACTAAATATCAACAACATCAAGAAAACGATAATAATGATAATATTAAGTAAAATTTCGTAGTTTCAATAAGAATAGAAAAATAAAAATTAAATAATAAATGATGACTAATAATAATAATAATAATAATAATAATAATAATAATAATAGTGTCATATAGCAATAAAATGATCATAATCATTATTAATATTATTATAATTATTATTATTACTGATATTACTATTACTTTTATTATTATTAACATTATTATAATTACTATCATCAATATTATGATTATTACTTATATGAGGACTAAATATCAGACACTACATAACTACACAACATTAGATCTGAAATAGTAAGTGTTCTAGTGTAAGCAAGATGTGTGACGAGAGAGTTTGCTTGCTTGCAGGAACACTACACAACTACACAACATTAGATCTGTAATAGTAAGTATCATAGTGTAAGCAAGCTGCGTGACGGGAGAGTTTGCTTGCTTGCTTGCTTGCTTGCTTGCAGGAACAACTCAGAGCCAGTCAGGAGTCTATACTGTTGATCAGACGTGGGAACCTGCATGGAACTTGTCGAAGGATTAACACTGCATATATATACATACCGGTTTAAGAGGGAGGGAGGGAGGGGTATGTTATGTATGTACGGTGTCGGTGGTAAATCTGGGGTAACTGATTTCTCCTCTAAACTATTCCTGCATGAGCAAAACAACATTCGCCACCATTATCTTCATTATTCTGGTCATGTTTCCTCCTTGGTATATTTTGGTGGAATGTGTGCACTCCAAAAGGTACCAAACGTATATTATTATTATTATTATTATTATTTTTCCCCTCCACTATTTTCGTAACTTTTGAAATGGTTCAGGATAGGGAGAGTTAATGAGAGATATAATTTAATGAGGTATATTATAATGAGAGATATAATTTAATGAGGTATATTATAATGAGAGGTATAATATAATGAGAGGTATAATATAATAATGAGAGGTATAATATAATAATGAGAGGTATAATATAATGAGGTATAATATAATGAGAGGTATAATATAATGAGAGGAATAATATAATGAGAGGTATAATATATAATGAGAAGTATAATATAATGAGAGGTATAATATAATGAGAGGTATAATATAATAATGAGAGGTATAATATAATGAGAGGTATAATATAATAATGAGAGATATAATGGGCTGGTTATAGAAAATTATTGTTTGAAGTACAAGGCAAAAACTGTAGATTAAGGAGTGAACCCCCATATGGCAGAAAGATATATAAAAAAAAAAAGTAAAAAAAAAAAGAATGTGAGGGCTACTGATTCCTCCAAACAATCCCATGCAACCAAGAAACAAATCACCACATTGTTACCATGAAGGGATCTGTTTCCTGACAAAGTATGGAGAATTCAGTAGAGCTCAAATTTACTAAAGAGAGATTCACCCCAAAACAGAGGTGTGAAAAATGTAACACCTTTCTTTATCTGTTTCCTGACAATGTATGGAGGATTCAGTAGAGCTCAAATTTACTAAAGAGAGGTTCCAGAGGTGTGAAAAATGTAACACCTTTCTTTATCTGTTTCCTGACAAAGTATGGAAAATTCAGTTTAGCTCAAATTTACTAAAGAGAGATTCACCCCAAAACAGAGGTGTGAAAAATGTAACACCTTTATCTGTTTCCTGACAATGTATGGAAGATTCAGTAGAGCTCAAATTTACTCAAGAGAGGTTCACCCCAAAACAGGTGTGTGTGTGTAAAATGTGACACCTTTACTGCAAACCTTCTTATCCTTGGCTTGGGTGATATTAAATGTGTGATTCTGTGTTTAGATTAAGGGCCACCTCAGCCATAACTAAGAGGAGGGTCCCGTAATCAAGTGAGAATTATATCACTGCCAAAATGAGCAGGTGTTATGTTACCATCAGGATAACTAAGAACACAAACAAAATAAAATAATAACTAGAGAACATATTGGTTAGTAGAAGAGAATAACTATACTATTGCAAACACAGTATAGGAGAGATAACACAAATCTCTTATTAACTGAATGAAGAGAACAAGAGAGCATGATGATTAGTAGACGAGAACAACTATTATATACCAAACAGAATAGGAGAGATAAAACAAATCCCTTATAAATCTTACAAGAAGTAATGTTGAGTTGGTAGTAATGTTATGTTGATAGTAGTGTTGTGTTGTTGTTGTTGTTGTGTTGGTAATAGTGTTGTGTTGGTAATAGTGTTGTGTTGGTAGTAGTGTTGTGTTGGTAATAGTGTTGTGTTGATAGTAGTGTTGTGTTGATAGTAGTGTTGTGTTGATAGTAGTGTTGTGTTGATAGTAGTGTTGTGTTGATAGTAGTGTTGTGTTGGTAGTAGTGTTGTGTTGATAGTAGTGTTGTGTTGATAGTAGTGTTATGTTGGTAGTAGTGTTATGTTGGTAGTAGTGTTGAGTTGGTAGTAGTGTTGTGTTGGTAGTAGTGTTGAGTTGGTAGTAGTGTTGTGTTGGTAATAGTGTTGAGTTGGTAATAGTGTTATGTATGGAATGATGAACAAGAGAACATGATGGTCAGTAGGCGAGAACAACTAATATAATAGACCAAACACAGTATATAGGAGAGATAGACGAAGCCAACACAACTACCACAAGTAAAGCATGTCCTGAGAAGCAGCAGTTGTCGTCTTTGTGTGGCAGCGACCCGCCTCAACTTCCCACCAACACCATGTGAACTCCAAGGCGGGTTTCCAGAGGTTTATTGTGGTGTGAACAGGTTGTCTTTGACCGCCTGGCTGGCATGCATGGGGAGCGCTATACTCTACTGTTGCCTTAGGGTAGGAAGAGAGAGGGGAGAGGAGGGAAGGAGAGAAGAGGGTAAGGAAGAGGAGGGAAGGGGAGAGGAGGGAAGGAGAGAGGTAGGAAGGGGAGAAGAGGGTAAGGAAGAGGAGGGAAGGAGAGAGGAGGGTAAGGAAGAGGAGGGTAAGGAAGAGGAGGGAAGGAGAGTAGAGGGTAAGGAAGAGGAGGGAAGGAGAGAGGAGGGAAGGAAAGAAGAGGGTAAGGAAGAGGAGGGAAGGAGAGAGGAGGAAAGGAGAGAGGAGGGAAGGAGAGTAGAGGGTAAGGAAGAGGAGGGAAGGAGAGAGGAGAGAAGGAGAGAGGAGGGAAGGGGAGAGGAGGGAAGGGGAGAGGAGGAAAGGAGAGAGGAGGGTTAGGGTGAGTAGGGTAGAGGAGGGTAGGGGAAGGCATTGTTATACTGAGGGGAATGAAGGAGGGGTGTGTGTGGTCATGTGGGGAAGGAAGAAGGGGGTTAATGAGGGGAATGAAGGAGGGAGTGTCTGTCGTTGTGTGGGGAATGAAGGAGGGGTGGGGGGTTCTGGTGATGGGGGGAATGAAGGAGGGAGAAGGTGTGGTCATGGGAAGGTTGTGTTCATGAGGAGAGTGACATGAGAATCTGATTGAGAAAAGGGTTAGACTAAACAACAAAAATACACTGAAATATGATACATAAAAAATAACAAAAACAAAGACAAATATAAGCAAGGAAAGTGCTAAATATGGTGCAAAAGATAGGTAGAGAAAATGAGAGACAGAAGGATAAACTAAACAACAAAGAAACATTAATTATGAGATAGAAAATAGATAGAAACAAGAAAATAGAGAATGCAAAATATGGTGCAAATGACACCCAGAAATAAACAGATAAATGGAAGAATACTAAACTAAATAGAAACACGGGAACAAAAGGAAGGAAGCACAGAAAAGGGAAGAAGTGTAAATGGAAAGAATAAAGGGGACGAGGTTGTAGGAGGAGGAGGAGGAGGGGGTCGAATTTATATATAGGGGAAGGGGAGATTCATGTGTTGGTGAATTGGAAGGTCTCTAACTCCTCCAAACTATGCCACAAAACAGTCCCCTACTAGTATCATTTAGAGTATCTGTTTTCTGGGATAATTAAGAGGAATCGGTTGCCCTCAAAGTTACCAATAAGAGAATCTCCCCTTAAGGTCGGACGGGTTAACGAGGAAAGGAAGGGCAGGACAGGAGGGAAGGAAGTTTGGGAAATTACTAATAATCATATTTTAGGGTTATGATCAGAGGGAAAAAGAGGAATGAATTTGCTCGTTGGAAGAGAGTAAGGGGATAATATATAAGAAGAGAAGAAGGGAGAGAGAAGAAGGGAGAGAGAAGAAGGGAGAGAGAAGAAGGAAGAGAGAAGAAGGGAGAGAGAAGAAGGGAGAGAGAAGAAGAGAGAGAGAAGAAGGGAGAGAGAAGAAGGGAGAGAGAAGAAGGGAGAGAGAAGAAGGGAGAGAGAAGAAGGGAATATGTTAACTAGGAATATGTGAGAGTGTTTAGAATTACAAAGAAATTTCACACAGCAACATATAGGTTGGTCCTCACTAAACACATGAAGTAACATAATATGAAGAAAATATAGGAAAAAAACAGGACCAGATTAATTAACGAAAGTAATGGTGACCTGTTGTTGCTCGGAATAGTTTGGAGGAATCAGCTGCTCCAGATTTACCAACACTGTACTTCCCTCATGAGTAAATCTAGGAGTAGGGTCGGTCATGTGGAGACGAGATGTAAAATGTTCATGAGGATAAAAATGAGGAGTTATAATAGAGAGTATAATGTGTTCAGGATGAATGAGGGAACGACATTAACCTACAACATCAAGAACTCTGCTACAACATTAACATACAAAAGGAACTGTGCTACAACATAAACAACATCAAGAACTCTGTTACAACATAAACCTACAACATCATGGTCTCTGCTACAACATAAACGAACAACATCAGGAACTCTGCTACAACATAAACAACATAAACAAACAAACAACATTAGGGTACAACATCAACAACATCAGGCTACAACATTAAGAACATCAGACTACAACATCAACAACAACATCAGACTACAACATCAAGAACATCAGACAACAACAAACAACATCAACAACAAACAACATCAAGGTCTGGGCTACAACATCCTGGGCTCCAACTAAACCTATGACAATTAAAAGTGTTTGTTGAATTTTCTGTATGAATATTTGCAATTTTATGACCATTCCATAATATATCATGGCATTATATAAATATTAAAAAGGGAGAAACAGCTAAGCAGACACACTCCTCGGTTCTGTATATCATTCTAATTGCACGTATATTTGCAGAGGAATTAACTGAACGAGGGATAAACTGGAATAAAAAGAAATAAATAGGGAATAAAAAGGAATAGACTGAACCAGGGATAACCAAGGAATAAACAAGAAATAAACAGAAATAAACAAGCGATAACCAAGGAATAAACAAGAAATAAACAGAAATAAAAAGAAATAAACAGAAATAAACAAGAAATAAACAAGGAATACACAGGAATAATCTAAACAAGGAATAAATGAATTAACTTTTTCCAACACATTACAAATTAACCATAAATAATCTTTACACCAAACTATAGAAAACAAAACCAAATCTACAGTAGAATTATTTACTTAAAATGTAATAATGTAAAATGTAAATAATGAGCTGGTGTTTTAAGGGGTAGATACACTTTTGGTACAGTGCTTCAATTCCTCCAAAGTATACTAGGGAAACAGGACAGGATTAAACACAAATAATGGTATCCTGTTGCTTGGAATAGTATGGAGGAATCAGTTGCTCCAGATTTACCAACACTGTATTGTACTGTACTATCTATCCTCTTAATTAAGGGACCCTGTGATGTAGTCAGAAAACTGGAGGTAAATGAGTCCTTCAAAATTGCCACGAAACACACACACACACACACACACACACACCTATATGGAAGGAGCTTGTTTCGTGGCATGGTCAGAAGGAATCAGAAGCCACCAATTTTCATACACGATCACAGGGTCCTTGAGGTTAATGTTTATTGTATAACCGGATAAATGACCCCCTAGTTCCCCCTAGACTTAAGGAGGAAATTCGGTGTTGGTAAATTTGGAGCAACTGAATCCTCCAAGCTATTCCAAGCAACAGAACACCATTATTTTTGCTCATCTGGTCTTGTTTCCTGGCATACTTTGGAGGAATCAAGACACTCCCATGTAGCAAAAAAGAATTACCACCTTAAATTAAAGGGAGTAATCTATTAGGGAAAATTGGAAGGCTACTGATTCCTCCAAACTAAGCCAGGAAACAGAACTTCTCCATATGAAATTATACTGGGGATCTGTTTAATAGATGAGTTTGGAGGCCTACATTGACTCCAAATTTACCACAAAAAGTTACTTCCCTTAAGGTGGTAATTCGTTTTTGGTACATTGGAGTGCCTTGATTCCTCCAAAGTATGCTAGGAAACAGGACCACAAGAGCAAAAGTATTGGTGTTCTGTTGCTTGGAATAGTTTGAAGGATTTAGTTGCTCCAGATTTACCAACACAAAATTTCCCCCTTAAATGATACCAAATGTTTACACTGGACACATTAGCGATGGTACAGTCACGAGCACTAATAAGTATCCAGCCAAGTGTGCTTCGAATACCGTACCTAGAGACAGTAAATAAATGCACAATAAGATCTCCATTGGAATTAATTTGTTGGTGAATTGGACTTTTCGAAGCTTCAACCAGAGCTGTATACTTATTAGTGCTCGTGATTGTACACCCGAGCTCGTAAATTCGCGACCACGTACTAAGATGTTTATGCCATTTGAGCTGGTAACATTTATTTTGTGAGGAATCAGAGTAGTTGGAACATAGTAGAGTGACATGATACAATCTTTCACCTACAATGACACCTTCCCCACACAGTGTTACCAGCTCAGATGACATAAAGATCTAAGTACGTGGTCGCGAATTTACGAGCTCGGGTGTACAATCACGAGCACTAATAAGTATACAGTTCTGGTTGAAGCTTCGAAAAGTCCAATTCACCAACAAACTAATTCCAATGGAGATATTATTGTGCATTTATTTACTGTCTCTAGGTACGGTATTCGAAGCACACCTGGCTGGATACTTATTAGTGCTCGTGACTGTACAGCTGTGTAGAATGGTTCAATTATTCTCCTGTATTGACCTTGCTCAAACTCAGGTAGTCACTTCTTTCCCTGACTGTACACTCTCTCTTTACATCTGCTAATTTACGCTTTTCTTTTATGTCTTGAATCAGTGTAATAAAATAAATGAGCACTTTTTATTCACATCAATATCCTCTGATGTTTATATTACAAATAGTTACTCAGTCAGTGGATTATGATATAAATTATGATTATTATGATATATGATTATGATTCTTAGGAAGCATGATTATGGTTATTATGATTTATGGTTATATTTTGTTAAGATGTATCATGATTATACCTAGTTCCTCAAAGTATATCAATTATAGGGGTAGTATAATTTTGGTATATTGGAGTGCCTTGATTCCACCAAAGTATGCCAGGAAACAGGACCAGATTTGCTAAATGTAATGGTAACGTGTTGCTTGGAATAGTTGGGAGGAATCATTTACTCCAGATTTACCAACGCTGTACTATATATACCCTTAACTAAATGAGCACTTTTCCATTTGACATTTAGCTGGCCCTCCTCCAATTATTTCCTCTTCCCATTCCCTTAAGAAACCTGTGATCGTGTATGAAAATTGGAGGCTTCTGATTCCTCCTGACCATGCCACGAAACAAGCTCCTTCCCCATAGGTGGTGTTTCGTGGCAATATTTGAAGGACTCAATTAATTAAATATCTCCAATTATTTTCTCTTCCCATTCCCTTAAGAACCCTGTGATCGTGTATGAAAATTGGAGGCTTTTGATTCCTCCTGACCATGCCACAAAACAAGCTCCTTCCATATTGGTAGTGTTTCGTGGCAATATTTGAAGGACTCAATTAAATATCTCCAATTATTTCCTCTTCCCATTCCCTTTTGGACTCTGTGATCGTGTATGGAAATTGGAGGCTTCTGATTCCTCCTGACCATGCCACGAAACAAGCTCCTTCCCCATAGGTGGTGTTTCGTGGCAATATTTGAAGGACTCAATTAAATATCTCCAATTTTCTTACTGCATCACAGGGTTCCTTAAAATCTACGGGTGAACCTTGCATATTTCGCTGATAGTGGATTTTTAATATTTATTTGCCTTTCGGGTCAATAATCTCTTTTTTTTCTTTTTCCCCAAATTATTCTTTTGATATTGAATCTTTCCTTCTGCTGCTAAAATCGTCTGTGATAAGCCGGAGTTAACTTAAGGGAAATTGGAAGGTCTGTGATTCCTCCAAACTATGCCACGATACAGATCCCCTATTAGTACAATTGAGGGTGTCTGTTTTCTGGTATAGTTAGGAGGAATCAGTAGCATTCCAATTTACAAACATAATATTATCCCCTTAATTAAAGAAAAGGTTTTATTGTGTTAAAGGTATAAATCTAAGATAGTCTAAATAGAAACAGAATCATCTTAATTAATTAAAATAGTCTTGGTAAGTTCTCATGGACGAAGAAAATAAATACAGTATATGTATCATTATTATTATTATCATTATTGTTATTATTATTCATTTATTTACTTATTTTTTATCCATTCACACAAGTTATGGTTACTTTGGGAATATTCTGTTGTGTTGTTGCTGACTGTCTGCGTGTGTAGAGAAGCAGAAGTCTATACAACACAATAATTAGATTCCTTTCTATGTTAATTATCAGTGTATTGAAACAAAACTCTATACAACACAATTATTATATTCCTGTCTATGATGACTGTCTTAGTATTAAAGCAGAATTCTATACAACACAAATAATTACCTTCCTTTCACTGTTGACTGTCTTAGTATTAAAACAGAATTCTATACAACACAATTATTATATTCCTTTCTATGATGATGGTCTTAGTATTGAAGCAGAACTCAATACAACAAAAATAATTACCTTCCTTTCTCTGTTGATGGTCAGAGTATTGAAGTAGAACTGTACAACCACAATTACATTTCTTTCTATGTTGACTGTCTTAGCATTGAAGCAGAACTCAATACAACAAAAATAATTACCTTCCTTTCTCTGTCTGCGTATTGAGGTAGAACTGTACAACCACATTTACATTTCTTTCTATGTTGACTGTCTTAGCATTGAAGCAGAACACTATACAACATAATTATTACATTCCTTCCAATGCTTCCTTCAACACTACGAGCTGTACACGACCCTATCCTCGACATGCGTACAAATCGTCAAAGAGGATACACAATATCCATTTCATCCGCATTTGGTGACTTGGATTTTTCCATGAATGAATTTACTCTGTGCGAAGCTACAGAAGAAATAAGCAGCTTAGGATATTGGGAAACTGACAGTGATGGAATTACCAGAGAGTCAGTGAGAGTGAAAAACAAAAGCATGCAGTAAGGATCACAGCAATTTCTCGAGGAAAAAGATCGAGAAGTAGATTACAACAATATATATACTGCATTTGTGATACGACTCAACTCTGTAAAAAAGGAAGTTTGTGTTCCAGCACCACTCAAAAGATCAAGTGTATATGCACGCTTTGGTTTGATAGACACATACTTATGCAAGTTATCGAAGGTATGGGATGTAGGGGCCTATTAGTTTGACGGGAAGGGATCCATAAACATAAAGCAAATCACTTACAGGTGTACAAGAAAACATTAATGATTCGTCCTAGGTAATCTGAAAGCAGCATTCCTTAGTTGAAGTGTAATGAATCACAACCAGGTAAAAGAAAATCACATACAGGTACAGAAAATCACATAATATACTTCTGTAGTTTATGGAAATTAATAGGAAAATCTTCTTCATGATTCGTATTAGGTATTCAGAAAGTTGGATTCCTAGTTGAAGCCACACCAGAAGTTACCATTCTTGTACACTCGGATACCATAGTCTCTAGCCCACTCGAGTTGAAGCCCGAGATCTGAAGCAGGTGGTTTCTGGACGACTGACCACCCAAAGCCTCTCCATTGGTTCGAGATGTGTACCGGTATAGCTTTGT
>JAWQEG010000628.1:0-12500 GCA_033782935.1 Petrolisthes cinctipes | reverse complement strand
ACCCCTCCACTCCCTACTCCCCTTTCCTAACCCCTCAACTCCCCTTACTCACTTCCCCTAACCCCTCCACTCCCTACTCTCACAACTCCCCTTACTCCCCTCTCCTAACTCCTACTCCCCTTACTCACTTCCCCTAACCCCTCCACTCCCTACTCCCCTTACTCCCCTCCCCTAACCCCTCCACTCCCTACTCCCCTTTCCTAACCCCTCCACTCCCTACTCCCCCAACTCCCCTTACTCACCTCCCCTAACCCCTACTCCCCTTACTCACTTCCCCTAATCCCTCCACTCCCCACTCCCCTGTCTTAACCCCTCCACTCCCTACTCCCCTTACTCCCCTCTCCTAACCCCTCCACTCCCTACTCCCCTAACTCCCCTTACTCACCTCCCCTAACCCCTCCACTCCCTACTCCCCCTACTCCCCTTTCCTAACCCCTCCACTCCCCCCTCTCTCCCTTCGTTTGTAGCACGTCTCGTCAAACAACCTACATCCTCCCATCACTAACTAACTCCAAGCAAACCAATCTGAAAACCCCGGAGACTATAGTAATGTTTGTCCACTTATCAAGGCACCAATCTCTCAGTTGAATAAGTCACGAATTAAAAGTGACTCGCATATTATAATCGTACATTTTATCATTAGATGCCGAATTAATGATATCAGAATTCTTTTTCCGGATAATCGCGGCCAGTTGCTCAATGCCTGCTCTCAAACCTATCATTTAAAAACCAGACTTTGATGTTTACAATGAGAATAGAGTTGTTGGTTGTTAGAGTGACGTGTGTGTGTGTGTGTGTGTTTTGTGTGTGTGTGTGTGTGTGTGTGTGTGTGTGTGTGTGTGATAGGCTCCGTCAGGCACGCGGATACCACGCCTCAGGCATCCCACGCCCTCTAAACCTGTCCATCCACGCCCTCTTCAATTGTATCTCCTTGTCTTCTTTCTCCCAGCTGTCAATCCACGCCCTTTCCAATTTTCAACCCATGCCTTCTCCTTGTTGTCAATCTCTGCCCTCTCCAACTGCCAACCCACGCCCGCTCCGACTGTCAATCCACGCCTTCTCCAGCTGTCATCCCTCTCCTTTTCCTTGCTGTCTATCCACGCCTTCTCCAACTGCCAACCCACGCCCGCTCTGACTGTCAATCCACGCCTTCTCCAACTGCCACTCCTTGCCTTTTCCTTGCTGTCAATCCACGCCTTCTCCAACTGCCACTCCTTGCCTTTTCCTTGCTGTCAATCCACGCCTTCTCCAATTGTCAACCCATGCCTTCATTCTCCCCACGTCCAGCCCTCTTCCTACTTGCAACACTGAATATGCATGCTAAATAAAACCTTGTATCCTTTACTATATAATTTGCATTCTTTACTAAATACCCACTAGGAGGAGCCACAGAAATGCAATGAGTAGCGGTAGACATTCACGCAAATTTTAGATATCATATTGGATGAAGATAAGGAATGTTTATATAGAAAGACGTCCACAGTTCAGAAGGAGTGGGAGATGGTAAGATATTATGATATTTATGTACTGTATTTAAGCACTTCTTATGTACAGCCACAATCAAATAACCACCGACACTTTCCTTCCATCGTGAAAAATAAATCTGGTTCATATCAAAATATAATCATACAACACTTTATGTCAACTTAACTCTCTCAATTATTATTATTATGAGGTGCTGCAAAATCATACATGTGTTGTTCTTTATTACCAAGATATTTACTACGATGGAAGGAAAGTGTCGGTGGATATTATTATTATTATGAGGTGCTGCAAAATGATACATGTGTTGTTCTTTATTACCAAGATATATACTACGATGGAAGGAAAGTGTCGGTGGATATTATTATTATTATTATGAGGTGCTGCAAAATCATACATGTGTTGTTCTTTATTACCAAAATATATACTACGATGGAAGGTAAGTGTCGGTGGATATTTGATTGTGGCTGTACATAGGTTCTGAGCTAATGGTAAGGGTTGGTGATAATAAAAACATTCACAAAATACTCGTACAGGTAATAGATGGATGGATGCAGCTAGACAAAGGTGATACACACATATAAACAAACACACATATAAACAAACACACATATAAACAAACACACATATATACAAACACTCAAGGCATACAGGAACTAAGAATGGATGTACAGTCGTGGTAAAAAATAATCATCCATATAGGGGTAACTTCCGTAAGAGTTTGACAGCTTCCCTCTGTTCCTTAGCTGATAAAAGCGCCAATAAATAGGTCAAGTACCATCTTTTAATATACTACAAGCAGCTACACACTACTCAAAACAATAACATCATATGAGAACGTGAAAACATTAGACAGTAAATGTGTTTCAGATACCCATATGTGGATTATTATTATTATTAACCAAGATGTATGTACAGCCACAATCAAATATCCACCGAAACTTTCCTTCCATCTTAGTAAATATCTTGGTAATAAAGAACAACACGTGTATGATTTTGCACCACCTCATAAAAATAATTGAGGGGGTTGAGTTGACGTAAGGTGTTGTTGTATGATAATATTTTGATATGATACTGATTTACTTGCACGATGGAATGAAAGTGTTGGTGGTTATTTGATTGTGGCTGTACTGTACCAACCTGTATTGTGCTGCTTGAAATCCTTCTTCTTTCGTTACATCCAAGTTACAGCGTCTGGATACAAGTCCTGCGTGAAGTTAATACAAATTAGTTATATTCGTGATATGTTTAGTACACGCGGTTATAAGATAGTTGTAATTTTCTTTATAAATATCATATAGTCATTATAAACCATTAACACCATTAATTCGATAATTGGGAATATCCTTAAGAATAGCATTTAGTCATTATCAACCATTAACACCATTAGTTAGATTAGTGAAGTGTTCTTTAGATAATTGAGAATTTCCATATAAACAGCGTATAGTCATTATGTACCATTAACACCATTAGTTAGATTAGTTAAGTGTTCTTTTGCACGATTTTATAAGATTGTTTAAAGGGATGGTATATTTTTGGTACATCAGAGTGACTTGATTTCTCAAAAAAAAAAAAAAAAAAAAAAAAAAAAAAAAAATGATGGCATGATGCTTGGAATAGTTAAGAGGAATCAATTGCTTCAGATTTACCAACACTATACTATCCCCTTATATTTCCTTATATATACAGCGAAGTCATTATAAAGATACTATGGTACAGTCGGCGGCAGAAGTCCTATCACCTCACCTGGTTCACCGAGACATGCAGTGTTCATGGACTCGAGAAATACGCACGTTTTCTACACCTAATAATCTCGAGTCAATGAACATCGCGTGCCTCGGTGAAGCAAGTGAGGCGACAGGACTTTTACCGTCGACTGTACACGAGTTCAGTATTTCTGAGGTCGAGTTTCGTAAATCACTATAAACACTAATTCATTACCTTTCCATGCGGCCATTTTGAGGAAGAGAAATCCTATGTTGTATGTACAGTCACAATCAAATAACCACCGACACCTTCCTTCCATCGTGCAAATAAATCAGTATCATATCAAAATATAATCCTAAGACATCTTACGTCAACTCAACCCCCTCAATTATTATCATGAGGTGCTTAAAAATCAGTATCATATCAAAATATAATCCTAAGACATCTTACTTCAACTCAACCCCCTCGATTATTATTATTATGAGGTGCTACAATATCAGTGTCATATAAAAATATAATCATACAACACCTTACTTCAACTCAACCCCATTTATATGAGGTGCTTCAAAATCATACACGTGTTGTCCTTTATTACCAAGATATTTACTAAGATGGAGGGAAAGTGTCGGTGGTTATTTCATTGTGGCTGTACACTATATCTGATGTGACACTAAAAAAATTACCCCAAAACTCACCAGGTTTGTAAGTAAAAGCATTCATCATTCATATTAATCTTTGGGCAAATCAAATAAGAGATTTCGTTATCACCCAAAGTCGTGTTCTAATATTCAATCCCAGTTCAATTTCTTTTGCGTAATAAAGAGCTTACCACAGGTTTAGTTATTAGTTATTGCACTGAGAGAGAGAGAGAGAGAGAGAGAGAGAGAGAGAGAGAGAGAGAGAGAGAGAGAGAGAGAGAGAGAGAGATATCATGGTCGGTATCAGCAATCATGATAATTGAGAGGAAGATTCACTTGGTTGAATTGGAAGGTCTCTGATTCCTCCAAACTATGCCACGAAACAGATGCCCTATTAGTACCATTGAGGGAGTCTGTTTTCTGGTATTGTTAGGAAGAATCAGAAGCCTTCCAATAATTTACCAACAAGAGAATTTACCCTTAAGCCTTTCCCCTTCGACACACACACACACACACATAAACTTCAATATCTCTCTCTCTCTCTCTCTCTCTCTCTCTCTCTCTCTCTCACACACACACACACACACGAAACAGCCCATCTTATAGTACAACAGTTGATACATGAAACAAATACATTCCTTATCATATCAGTTTCATATCAAAATATAATATTAAAACACCTTACGTCAACTCAACTCCCTCGATTATAATTTTGAGGTGCTGCAAAATCATACACGTATTGTTCTTCATCCTACCCTTTGATCAATGAGGGGTCCCGTTTCAGAAAGGTGTGTGTGTTTCATATATCTTCAACTTCACCATTGAGGGCATTTTGTTTTCTGGCATAGTTTGGAGGAATCAGAGACCTTCCAATTTACCAACAAAAGAATCACCCCTTAATGAGGAAATTTTGTGTTGGTAAATCTGGAGCAACTGAATCCTCCAAAATATTCCAAGCAACACAATACCATTATTTTTGCTTTTCTGGTTCTGTTTCCTGGCACATTTTGGAGGAATCAAGGCACTCCAGTGTAACAAAAACGAATTACCCCCTTAAGTTAACAGCGAGTAAGACTGTTTGTTCCTGCTTCTGATTTTGATGATGGTGACCATACTTAAGTGGGAAGTGGAGTGTAGGTAAATCTAGAGTAACTAATTCCTTTATACTCTTCCAAGCAACAGGCCACTACTATATATATTAACTTAGTCTTGTTTCCTGGCATACTTTAGAGTAATCAAGGCACTCTAATGTATGTACAGTTGGACACACGAATGGGTGGTACAGTCCAGGTGAAAGATACTTGTCCCATTTGAGTAACCAGTGTCTATTATCAGGTACTTGCTTTTTATTACCATCCTCAATACTGACTTCTGCCCCTGATGTCTCCTATTTGGCACTAAGGAACTTGATATTGGGAGAAATTGACCATCTTTCACGTGGGCTGTACCACCCATTCATGTGTCCAATTGTACCAAAAGTTTACTACCTCCTTAAGGGGTAATTCTTTTTTTGGTACTTATGAGTGCCTTGATTCCTCCAAAGTATGCTAGGAAACAGGACCAGAATAGTAAAAGTAATGGTGCTCTGTTGCTTAGAATAGTTTGGAGGCTTCAGTTGCTCCAGAATTACCAATACAAAACTTCCCCCTTAACATTATCGCTAAAACAACATTGTATCATTACTTCTAGACAATGGAATAATACACTGAGGCCTCGGTTTATAATGAGATGATGACAAGGATGGCAAAAAAAATACACACCTACATAACACAACAAAATATACTGTAGTTATTTATGTCAATTTCTGGGTATAAGTGTATGTACAGTCGCGACACATAATCCTTGACCAGACTTACCCTTACACCCTGATCAAGGATTATGTGCCGCGACTGTACCTCTATGTTTAAATACACATGTTTCTATGTCAATATTTTGTCTACTTTTAAGTGTACAGTTGCCAAAATATGAATTGCGACAACTTTTGATAGAACATTAACTTTATTATCTTCCACAACTATTTGTAGGAAGCATAAGTCCCTACAAATGTATGTTTCATTTTCCATTATATACTTATGATCCCTACAAATAATTTTGGACATTAATTAATATACTTAACATTCCATCAAAAGTTGTCGCAATTCATATTTTGGCAACTGTACATACCTCTGTGTTTATATAGCCATCTCTCTATGTCTATGTTTTCCCTATATACACAATATCTATGTCTGTGTCAATATGTGTATCTATATGTGTATCTATATGTGTATCAATATGTGTATCAATATGTATATCTATATTGTGTCTGTGTCAATATATCTATCTATACTGTATCAATATGTATATCTATATCTATAGTGTGTCAATATGTGTATCTACAGTATATTATGTCTGTGTCAATATGTGTATCTATATCCCTGTCTGTGTCAATATGTGTATCTATATCCCTGTCTGTGTCAATATGTGTATCTATATCCCTGTCTGTGTCAATATGTGTTTCTATATCCCTGTCTGTGTCAATATGTGTATCTATATCCCTGTCTGTGTCAATATGTGTATCCATATTGCAACATGAGTGAGAATAGTGATGTGTGTTGTTGTTGTTGTTGTTGTTGTTGTTGTTGTTGTTGTTGTTGCTGGTGGTGGTGTCCCATGTGAGGTTACAATGTACTCTGCCAGAGCACATATACACGTGACGAAATTAACCTTACTAACATGGTCCTCTATCCATTACTGATATTACAATTACATCTTGTAAAACACACACACACACACACACACACACACACACACCATCGACCATGAAATACCAATCTACCACTGTCACGATTTTTGTTTCTATGTTTGTGGTCAGAGGAAAATGTGGTTTGTTTTCCTAAGTGATGAAGAGACTATAAAATAATGCTTAAGGGGTTAATGATTCCTCCAGAGTATGCCAGGAAACAGGACCAGATTAACAAAAATATTGGTGGCCTGTTGCTTGGAATTGTTAGGAGAAATCAGTTGCTCCAGATTTATCAACACAGTAATATTCTCTTAACCAGGAATGATGCTTCTCCATGAAAGCTGCTATTAATTCTTTGCTGAAAATATATATAAAAAAAATCTGCACAATTTCCTAACACACAATGACGAAAAACAATCAGGAGATCGAACGTACAAATATGCTAAGCTCTTGCAAAACAAGCAAAATTTTTCAATGCAGGAAACTCACTTTTTGAAGAAAATAATTTGCACAACATCAATATTTTATATATAACACGCTGTTTACTGGGAAAAATTCAGACTCGAATATCCTATAGTTTTACATTGTTACAGAAAAAGTGGACAGAGTTTTAAAAGCCAAAATTGATCTCATCAAAGCAATCCTTAAAATGGGTAAAAGGCAAAGAGTAATAATGTCTCCTTACAGAGAGACAATCAGAATGAAAGAATGTGAAAGGATAATAACTTTGTCTGCTTCTACTCTGCTCACTCTACTACCCACTTTACTCTGCTCACTCTACTACCCACTCTACTCTGCTCACTTCTACTCTGGCTCATTCTATTATACCCACTCTACTCTGCTCACTTCTACTCTGCTCACTTTTATTCTGCTCACTTCTACTCTGCTCACTCTATTCTATCCACTCTACTCTGCTCACTTATGGAACTATAAACTGTGATATCGAGATTGTGGTACTTGTATTCAATTAACAAAGTCAATTTTGGGGTTCACACATGTATTAGTAATAGAGACCTTCGGGTTTGACGAGGAATAAGGCTCTTAATCTCACTCTGTCACTGTTCATCTCATTGTTTGTGGCACCTTACCCTGACCCTCTCCTTTTACATCTTGGCACCTGCTCTGGTTAATCTTATCCTTGATGTGTAGCCTCCATCCAACTCCCTCAGATGAATACTTTCTCCCACATCACCTCTGACCTACGATAATGTGACCCTTATGTCTGTGTCACTGTAAATACATGTTAGTGCATTTATATACCAGAATAACGAGGGTGTTGTAAGTGTTTGTATGTAAAGAGTGTCAATCCTACCCAAGCTGAGTTACCGCTGTACACCTGTCAGCCTCCTGGGTGTTAGATATGACACGATATAAAATGTAAACAATATATATATATATATATATATATATATATATATATATATATATATATATATATATATATATATATATATATATATATATATATATATATATATATATATATATTTGTGTGGTATGACAATAGTGTGGTTGGTTGCATACAGGAGTGTGAGTGTGTGAGGTGAGTGTCCCTGTGGGGTGGTGAGTACAGGTGGCAAGACTCCCGCCCGGCCTGTCCTCCTCCACCACACACACTCAATATTCACCACACCTGAATATTGCTCACCCACACCCACGCTCACTTCTCCAACTCAACTCACAAAGACTTTCTCAGTAAATGACTGCCATTCCATCAACTGTAACTCTCTATTTATAACCATTACTGAAAACACATAGAATAAATACACCAACGCAATCACCATCACGTTATATTATCTACCACAGGCATTGGTACACATTATATCAGTGAGAATGTAAACAATTACTCTTTGTTGCTTTGCAGACTATACGAAAATACGTTTATGAGAACCATAAAATTTGTAATATGAAGAGTATTGATACCGAAAACAGTACCAAAAGTCTGGTGCCAACCCCTGTGTAAGGAAGGAGTGAAGAGGAGAGAGTAGAGTCACAACTTACGAGACAGGGATTATTGCTACACGTTAAGGGGGTAATACACTCTTGGCAGAATAAATGAAGTGCTTTAGTTCCTTCAGAGCATGCCAGGAAACAGGATCAGATTAACAGACATAATAATGGTGACCTGTCGCTTGGAACAGTTTGGAGGATATCAGCAGAATAAATGGAGTGCCTTGATTCCTTCAGAGTAAGCCAGGAAATAGGATCAGATTAACAGACATAATGGTGGTGGCCTGTAGCTTGGAACAATTTGGAAGATATCAGCAGCTCCAGATTTACCATGCATGCACCACCATCACCACCACCACCACCACCAATAACAACAACAACACACACTACACCACCACCATCACCACCACCACCACCACCATCACCACCACCACCAATAACAACAACAACACACACTACACCATGCACCACCATCATCACCACCACCACCACCACCATCACCACCACCACCAATAACAACAACAACAACACCACCATCACCACCACCACCAATAACAACAACAACAACACACACTATACCATCAAACCATCATCCGAGCAGGTATGTATGTAGACAGACTTTGTATATTGATGCATCGCTAAGGGAATGTAACGTTACTGTGTGTTATTGTAAAACGAATGAGACCGATGTTGCTGTGCTTATTAATTGAGTACTGGCGGCCGACCACACCTTTCATAATGGAGAAGAATCAGACGACGGGACAAGCGACATACAGCAGCTGGCCAAATAAATAATATGACCTCGAAATATGACATCAATAAGTGAAAAAGTCTTCAATATTTGAGATGCCGAGCCGCGCTGGTGAAGGCAGACAGATGGAGAATTCTTTCTATCCAACCATCTTCAGTATATTATTATTATTATTATTATTATTATTATTATATTATAATTTCCTAATATTCCTCTCCTAAGTATGTTATTGTTATTATTATTATTATTATTATTATTATTTTTATTTTTATTATTTCTCTCGTCAGTATATTATAATTTCCTATTATTCCTCTCCTAAGTATGTTATTATTATTACATATTATTATTATTATTATTATTATTATAAAGCTGTCTGTCTGTCTGTCTGTGTGTGTGTCAATCTACCTATCTTTCTATGAGTGTGTCTGGTCACTGATTTCCATTTCTTTTATCTATCTAATTATCTATGTTTATCTGCCCATGTTTATCTATTTGTTTGTTTACCTATCAATTTTCCTGTTCATCTATATAATATCTGTTTACCTCTTTACATAAAATTATCTTCCTAATTTTTTTTATTTTTTTATCTCGGTATAATCTCACATTAAGAGGGAAATTTTGTGTTGGTAAATCTGGAGCAACTGAATCCTCCAAACTATTCCAAGCAACAGAACACCATTATTTTTGCTCTTCTGGTCCTGTTTCCTAGCATACTTTGGAGGAATCAAGGCACTCCAATTTAACAAAAAAGAATTACCACCTTAACTCACTAAGAAGTTTCAACCATACCAAAGTTCAATCTGTGTGTGTGTGTGTGTGTGTGTGTGTGTGTGTGTGTGTGTGTATTATTAAAAGTTTACAGATTCTATGCAAAACGGATCAATATAAAATAAAACTGGGAGGAGATCGAGTGAAAGAAATATGAGGGGACGGACGCCTTCAATTCCACTCTCAATTCACCGTCACTTAGAAAATAACTGGGAAAAAACTGAGTATCCTTTTTCAGGCTAAATAATCCGCAATGCAGAAATATAAATAAATATCGGAGAACTTGATATTTCAGGAAAATCATATTCTTGTCCCTCAATGCACCTCGGGTTTTATTTTCATATTCATTTATTTTTTATATAATTATACAGTACGTAAGAAAAATATAAGAAAATATGAACATTGTTTTTTTATATACAGTACGTAAGAAAAATATAAGAAAATATGAACATTATTTTTTTATATACAGTACGTAAGAAAAATATAAGAAAATATGAACATTATTTTTTTTGCTTCGAGACAATGAGATATAGTAGTCAAACTTTTATGTCTTTAAGGGGTTTATTTATACACTTTTGGTACATTGGAGCGAATAGATATTTCTGAGGTATGCCAGGAAACAGGACAAAATGACCAAAAATAATGATGATAAGTTTTGCTTGGAATAGTTTGGAGGAATCAAGGTGCTCCAGATTTACCCTTCACTGATACATACACCTTAATTAAGTGACATAAAGTTGAGAGAGAGAGAGAGAGAGAGAGAGAGAGAGAGAGAGTGTGTGTGTATGTTTTAGTCTCCTTACCTTGTCTGCTAGAGAGAGAGAGAGAGAGAGAGAGAGAGAGAGAGAGAGAGAGAGAGAGAGAGTTACAAGGAGTTACAAGGAAAAGAAGTACCCTAGGGGACCTTACGATCCATACAAAGAGGGTGCCTGTGGGTTTAGTTGCGCAAGTAGGCGACCGTCATCGAATGTGTCATGTGAAACCATCAAGGAACACTCGCACAACGGGCTTAAACACCTAGACGGTGATTTAAGGCTTTGTCTAATCTGGACTTGAACTGATCCACAGAGTTGCTGTTGACCACATCAGCAGGAAGCGCGTTCCAAGTACCGCAGATGCTGTATGTAAAGAACTTACCACACAGATCACGGTTGTATCGCTTCAGTTCAAGTTTGTAGCCATGATTCCTGGTTGTGCCCTCACTGAGGTTGGAAAATGTCCCTGTAGTCTACATTGTCAAAGCCTCGTAGTATTTTAAACACTTCGATAAGCTGACCACGCAGTCTCCGGGTTTCCAAAGAGAACAGATCGAGTTCTACCAACCGATCTTTATAGCTCTTGTGTCTAAGAGAGGGTATAAGTTTGGTTGCCCTGGCTTGCACTCGTTCCAATCTCGCGATATCCTTCCGGTAAGAAGGACTCCAAAAACTGGACTGCATACTCCAGGTGCGGTCGGACAAGGGAATTGTACAGACAAAGTACTATCTCCTTGTTCCGGTATCCAAACTGTCGCTTTATGTACCCTAACATCCTTTGGGCTTTCTTCTCAGCCTCAATACACTGCTTTGAGAACTTGAGGTCACTGGTGATAGTTACACCCAAGTCTTTCTCAGTATCAGTGCTTACGAGAGCATTGCCCTTAAGGTTATACTGGGGGTTTCTGTGGCCTATATGCATAACTTTGCATTTGTTCACGTTAAATGGCATTTGCCACGTGTCAGACCACTCCCCGATCTTCCTAAGATCTTCTTGTAAGCGGGTAGTATTTCCTTCTTTCGCGACATTCATACCAAGCTAAGTATCATCGGCGAATTTGGAAATCTTGGCAACCATGTCACCATCCACGTCATTAACATAGATGATAAACAGTAGTGGTCCCAGAACAGAACCTTGGGGAACACCGCTAGTAACGGGCACCCACTCTGAAGCCTGTCCATTCACTACCACCCGCTGCCGTCTGTCACTTAGCCAGTTCTCTATCCAATTTGCCACATTTCCGTCTATGCCCAGTGCACGCACTTTCCGAAGGAGGCGGCGGTGGGGTACCTTATCAAAGGCTTTCTGAAAGTCTAAGTAGACAACATCGACCGCTTTATCCCGATCATGCTCACTGAAAACAAAATGGAAGAATTCCACCAGATTTGTGAGGCATGACCGGTGCTGCCGGAACCCATGCTGGGAACCCCTCAGTAGCAAATTTGATTCTAAGTGTGCTGTTATTTTGTCCACCATGATGCTCTCCATGAGTTTACAGACTATCGAGGTTAAACTGATGGGTCTGTAGTTTGACGGTTGGCTAGCATCTCCCTTCTTGAAGATAGGAGTCACCTCTGCCTCACGCCAGTCTCTAGGAACGCATCCAGTCTGGATTATCCTGTTGAAGACCATGCACAGGTGCCGTGATACTTCACCATGCACTTCTTTCAACACTCTAGGTAAGAACCCATCCGGACCGGGGGACTTGTTTGCTTTTAATTCGATT
>JAWQEG010000627.1:0-88874 GCA_033782935.1 Petrolisthes cinctipes | reverse complement strand
ACCACCACTTTCCCGGGCTGCTAATCTCACCTTCCAACCCATTATCTCCAGCAAGAAGCCTCGAGATTATGGTAGGTGGATCAGTAGCTTTCAGACGTACAGCATAATTATTTTTGATACCGTTAGCGCCGTGGATGTAAAGTGTGTCTCAATTATTATCAAGCATTGCACTACTCTCATGGAAATAAAGGAAAATGAGTTTACAGATGCGAAAATGTAAGCACAGTTGCGTTTGTGATATAATAAATATATATGATTTCGAGGGGGGTAAGCTTATTTTTCTCTTACATTATTATTACATGATTTTATAGAGAGGATTTACGGCGAGGGGTCAACCAATCAGCTCTGTTCTGATAAATAAAGGATGGTTAAAGGAATAACTAGTTTTAATCTGTTGTATTCATATGCAATTTGTATAATCTTATACTTGCCTTTCCTCTTAAATATTGAAGCAAGATACTGGACTTATAGGTGTGTGTGTGGTGTGTGTGTGTGTGTGTGTGTGTGTGTGTGTGTGTGTGTGTGTGTGTGTACGAAATTTAGAGGAGGAGAAGAGAAGAAACTAGAGTTATGAGTACTTGCTATACGTAATTTCCAGACAGCAGTGAAGAGAGATGACGACTCATATAAGGTGTGAGTCAGTACGTAATTTACACGAGGAGGAGGAGAATTAGGCTAAGGAGAGATTTTCTTGTTGGTAAACTGGAAGGCATACTGATTCCTCCAAACTATGCCACGAAACAGATCCCCCTTTAAAATCACATTAGGGTCGTCTGTTCCTTGGCATAGTTTGGAGGAATCACAGACCTTCCAATTCACCAAGAGAATCTCCCCTTTAAGTAAGATTGGGGATAGGAGTGAATGAAGTGTGTGTGAGTGTGTGTCTGTACAGTACCGGTACTTAATAATTCTGCCACTTCAGCTTTGATAAGGATTTACGACTCGGCGGACTCTGATTGATCGTCTTTCACTTCTGGTCACCGTTGTCATCGTCAGCGCATCATCCTGTCAGCAATAAAGCACAGACAGACAGAGGCGGTCAGTCCCATGTAGCCAAGCCACACCCTCACCCATCTCGACACAAGGAAGGAAGGAAGGAAGTCCACCCAGAAGGACTTACGTACACCTGGAAGTAACTATGGATGTTTTTTTTCTTTTCTATATATATTTTTTTAATACGCACACCTGGAAGGAACTTTTTACTACCTGAGGATACATACAGTATATATATAATTTTTTTTTGCGTGCCCGATTTTTTTTTTTATTTATGATTCATGAATATCACAAACCCAGCCCTCTGGTACTCCTCCGAATTACTGTGCTTTGGGTGTTTGAAATCATGACTCGAAGGACTAGGAATACCATCGAAGAAACACTAACGCTATTAAACACCAGAGAGCATTGCAGAAATAACACAACCAATCACAAGTTACAGAAAGACGTCGGGACACACACACACACACACACACACACACACACACACACACACACGTTCCGAAGTTGCAAAGAGTGCTTTATGTGTGGACTGTGGGCCCAACCAGCACGTCCTCCATTAAGGCATGGAGGGGCCCCTTGTGTTAATAGCGGTGCTCCCCTGCTGTTGCCATGGGTGGTGGGGGATGGGGGTGCCAGGAACGGGGAGAGCTATACAGGAGGAGGGGCAGCAGCAGCAGGCAATGTAAAGTGGCACTCCCTGGCTAGCTGTTACCAGGCCAGTTTCAGGTGTAAAGAAGAAGGGGAGTAGTGTAGGAAAAGTAGGTAGCACTGAGGCACGCCTTAGCTGTTACCAGGCCAGTGTCAGGAGGGAAAATAGTAGGGAAGGAGTAGGTAGCATAAAGTGGTCACCTCTAAATACAATTTAAAAAGGAGCAGTAGGTTGATTGTGGCCCTCTTAAATGGCATTACAAAAGGAGAAGGTAATACAGAGTGACCCCCTCTATATAGCCTTATAAAAGTAATAGGTAGTACAAAGTGGCCCCCTCTAACTAACACTATAAAAGAAACAGAGAGTAGTACTAGCAAAGTAGCCAGTAGGTCAAACTAGTATTAAGTACATACTGGCATTCCTAGACCTAATAGTATTAAGAAACGGTAGGTAGAAACTGACACTCCCTAGCCAGTTATACAAAGGAGTATAGGAAGTACCAACACTCCACAACTCAAACTATATATTATAAGGTGAGTGCCGTGCTAGAAGAGGGAGTGCCACAGACGAGTAACAGGTTGTGCAAAGTGACATTCTCTTGCTGTTATCATAGTGTGGTGCCAGGTGATAGGATGGGACGGTGTTACAAAGGAGGAGGAGGAGAATGGGGAAGAGTAAGAGGATGGGGAAGAGAAGGAGGTGGAGGAGAATGGGGAAGAGAAGGAGGAAGAGGAAACTGGGGGAGAGATGGAGGTGGAGAATGGGGAAGAGTAAGAGGAGGATGGAGAAGATAAGGAGGTGGAGGAGAATGGGGAAGAGGTGGAGGAGCATGGGGAAGAGTAAAAGGAGAATGGGGAAGAGAAGGATGAACAGATGCGCCAAAGAACAGAATGAGGAAGGGAAGGGAAGGGAAATGTCACAGAACAAAAGTGTCATAGAAGTGGAGGAAGTGTGCCAAAATAGAGACGAACGAAGGAGGAGAAGGAACAGTCCTATTGTAAAGGTAAAAGAAATGTTTAGAGTAAAGAACGTGTAGTACAGGTAAAGGTGTTGTAGAAAATGAGGGATGAGTGCCACAGATGAGGGAAAGTAGAAGGAAGAAAAAGATGATACGAAGGAAGAAAAAGAAAGAGAAGAAGGAGGAAGATAAAGAAGATAAGGAGACAGAAAAAGAAGATAAGAAGGTGGAATAAAAAGAAGATAAGAAGGAGTAAGAAAAAGAAGATAAGAAGGAATAAGAAAAAGAAGATAAAAATGAGGAAGATAAAAAAGATAAATAGGAGGAAGATAAAAAAGATTAAAAAGGAGGAGCATAAAAAAAGATAAAAAGGAGGAAAAAGAAAAATAGAAGAAGAAGAAGGGTAAGGAGATGCAGTCAATACAAAGAGTGTCAGTCAGTCAGAACCCAACCACTCCCTGCCTGCCTCCCTCCTTCCTTCCTTCACCAACAAAGAGGCCGCTTACTTAGACTACTCGCCCCATCATAATTAGCTTCACAAAAATTGGCCTGCTGCAGCATTATCCTCCCCACTACTGTATACACTCCTTTCTTGGTTGTGTTACAGTGGGTTTCCTTTTCTCACAAGAGCCTGTTATAAACTAGGCTGTATTTGGGTGGTAGTAGTAGTGTGTGTGTGTGTGTGTGTGTGTGTGTGTGTGTGTGTGTGTGTGTGTGTGTGTGTGTGTGTGTGTGTGTGTGTGTGTGTGTGTGTGTGTGATCAGCTTCCTTTACTGGGTGGGGTTTTATAATCTGATGTTGCATGTGTGCTGTGAATTGGAGCCCGGGCTACTAAGTTACTGTCTCACTGTCCACGTATTTTGCTACAAACTAATTCTTTTACTTGACTGCTGAAGTGATGGACTAGTTCCCGGGATGCTTTGGAGTTTAAATAATAATAATAATAATAATAATAATAATAATAATAAAAATAATAATACTATATAATAATAATAATAATAATAATAATATATAATAATAATAATAATAATAATAATAATAATAATAAGATGAAGAAGAAGAAGAAGAATAAGAAGAAGAAAAAGAAGAAGAAATAAATACATAAATAATAAATATACAAATTACAGGTTGAAATCGTAAATAACACCAACCACAACAAAAAGAGTTAATCTGGCAACGGTGCAAGGCCGATCTCCTTCCATAGACTATAGGGGAGGTTTTCTTGTTGGTAAATTGGAAGGCTACTGATTCCTCCAAACTATGCCAGGAAACAAAGTCGCCTCAACATTCCTTATAATGGATCTGTTTCGTGGGTATAACTGTAGGATTCAATAGCACTCCAAATTACCATAGGGACCCTGTGATCATGTATGAGACCTGGTGGCTTCTGATTCCTCCTGACTATGCCACGAAACAAGCTCCTATAATGTAGGTGGTGTTTCGTGGCAATGTTTGAAGGACTCACTAACCTCCAATTTTCTGACTACATCACTGGGGTTGTTAATGAGTTTTGTCCGGTTATACATAAATCACACCAAGCTAATGACTACCCTACCCTATTACACCTGACGTCTGCCGGGACTGATCAGAACCAATGGTAATAAATTCTGGCTGATTGTGATCGCTTTCTATTGTTTCTGTACGGAGGAGACATTGGCTGGGCGGAGGGATGGCAATTCGTACTACATCTCTTTCACACCCAGGGGAAAAAAATATTAATCTTACATCTCTTTCACAATGAGTAAAAAAAAAAAAAAAAAAGGAAACAAATCGTACATCTCTTTCACACCAGATCGATAAAGTAAAATAAGAGAACTCCAAATGCCACTCGAGGTATGATTAACGCCTTTTTTAATAATTATTTTGGCGAGAAGTGAGGTGTTGCTGGCGAAATGAGTGTGACGTAACCCTACCGATACCTACCAACAGGGGCGAGAAACATAAGACCATTTGTTTAGGGACACCAGTTGAATGAGAATTAGAGTAACAATAGTTCCGAACCTAACCAAGTCTGATTACGTACAGGTCTGATTGTTTAGTTAAAAGGAAAAAAATATAAAACTAATGAAGATGGTGTACAGATGACACCAAAAAACTAATGTACAAAACAATGATACGTACATGACTAAAGGTAAAAAATATTATAATGTTGTAGGACTGACTGTAAAAATTAAGTAAATGAAAACTAATGTAATTGGTGCATTGCTTAAAGTAAAAAATTAATGTAAAATGGTGCATAGCTGAATAAAAAAAAAAAAAAAAAAAAACTACAGTAAAATGGTACCCCCGCCCAGGAAGGCTGCCATGAAACACACCAGCAGAAGCACAGCCACAACAGTAGCCCAAAGAAACACGAACCCTGTCATTGCCCACCGTCAATTGGGTTACCAGAGAAAGCGTGCAGTTCCCAATTCAAAACAGAAAAGAAAAAAAAAACATTATGATGAGGGAGAGGGGGAAATGGAGGTGGAAATGTATAATCTAACTTGTTTGGCTTGTTTTGATAATTCATTGCGGCGTCTACAAAAAATAATAATGATAGAGGAAGGGGTAAATAGTTATGGAAATGAGCAACCTTGCACATGTTGCACTGGTAAGGTTTATAGCCATGATCACCATGATGCAAAGTGGAAAAATGTTGTGAGAAGGATGGCTATGGAAAGATGGGTGTGGAAAGGAACAATAACCTAGCGTTGCTCCGATAAGGCTGGTAATCAAGCTGCCAACATCGAACATGATGACTGTATATACAACATCTTGTACCATAACTCCTCTTGGCTATAAACTCTATCTGACTTGGACTATGTTTGTAATATAAGACGCTTCCCAACCCGGAAAATGTAACACAAATATCTAATTATTGTTTACATGAGCTACCGATATTAAAACTACTGCTTTGATTTACTCCACATGGCATTGGGAAAATTATTATTGTTATTAGTTGTCTCAGACCAGGAATAAAATCTTTCCTTCATTGTATCAAATCGTATGAGGCTTAATTTTAAATTTTGGAGATTTCATGTATGTACCACAGGTTAAACTAATAAAAAGGCATTACACTACTGACAAATTTGGAGGAAACTGATAACTTCACATCAACACAAAAATAGGATACAAACATAATCTCAATAGGAATCGATAGCCTTCAAAATCCAGCAAGTATCTTATACACTAGTAAATTTACGAACCTTATGAACTCTCAATACGAACGAACGAACCAGATGGATTATAAAAGAAACGAACCGGACGGATTAAACACGAACGTACTGTATCTGATGAATTATAAAGGAACGAATCAGGAGTTACCATCTTCCTAGACACGGCCATCAAAGGTCCCACTCGGGTATATAACAGGATTAATCTTGAAAATTTGTTGATGGAGAAACTTGGTCCTGACGTGGCACCCACCCCCTTCGTATTCAGGATGATTATAGTGGTAACTTTAAGGCATCCAAACCACTGCTACTGGGTTTATTTACTGTGATTGATGTTGTGGTAGTAGTAGACATTATACTATGTTTATTATGTGATGCTGCAAGAGAAGTGGAGGCACCCTTTTTATTCCTCCAAACTACGCACCGCATCTGACTCTGTCCATTATAGACGATGTTTTTTTTTTTTTTTTTTTTTTTTTTTTTTTGTGTGTGTGTGTGGCCGGCTGAGGAAACAACAATAACCACAGTAGGTACTCCAGTTCCCCGACCAAACAAAACCACTGACTAGGTTTTTAAAGAGATAATAACGTTGAATTTAGTAGGAACAGCGGCTTGTCATTAAGTGAGTTTACTGACACTTTATGACCACCAACCTATACCCCAGACAGATGTTACCGACCCTTCTAATATGTTACTATTAGTGGCCGGCCTGGGGGTACAAAGGTGAGACTCCTATTTGTTCTCACGCAATGCTTCATGACACACGCAGATGGATTCCCTCACGTTTCATAAGTCTTCATCCTTAACTTTGCTTGCTTGTTCTCTCTCTCTCTCTCTCTCTCTCTCTCTCTCTCTCTCTCTCTCTCTCTCTCTCTGAATTTACACTCATACACATACACTATTTTATGGGATACTACTGAGATGTCTTGAGGATATTTTACTATATTTTCATCACCATCGTGCTAAACTATGTATAATTCCTCCTCCGACCTAGACAAAGCTAACCACTATTATACTACAATGGACAGGGCATGTTACTCACGTGATTTGTAAGATCTGTTAGAGTTGTTACACCTTGTGCCACACGTCTTACCTGCAGAAAATAATTACAGATATTAAAATGCATGTCAATCAACCCATCAACATCTTAAGGTTTAGATAATATGCCAGGACTAACGCCAGGCGATTTTGTAACTCACCAAAGGGCAAAATCAACAGTAAAATATATTCCTCCACACACTTCCAGACACAAAGCATAAATAAATACACAAGTGCTGATATCCTGTACAAGACAATACTTACCGGTAATTAATAGTCTTGAAATCCATCACTATAATTACTGAGGTGCTGACAGTCCCCAAAACACCTGGATCATCAACCCTTGCCTCACACCTGTCCACTAAACTGCACCACAATATCTTTCACCTTTAATGTCCATCTTGGTAATATAGTAACTGAGACCTAAGGTAAGGGCTGCTGTCGTCCACTACATCATATCATTACACTTACATTTTTTTTTTTTTTTTCAGCATTACTTTTCATCAAGTTTTTATATATCTAGATTTGTGAGCTCCAGATTGTTAACCTCAAAAAATTTACTACAAGATTTTACACCATAACTTCTCATCCAGGTATATAATTTAGTCTTGAGTTAAGATGTTAAGATGTTGTGGACTGTATGTACTTGGGTTAGGGTGAGTTATAGACGGACTTTCATGGGTTTAGGGGGAAATACACTTTTGGTACATACATTGGAGCACCTAGATTCCTCAAAAGTATGTCAAGTAACGGGACCAGTTGAACTAAAATAATGGTGACCTGTTGTTTGAAATAGTTTGGAGACATCAGATGCTCCAGATTTACCCAACACAGCACTAGGATATCCCAATTGAAAAAGTTAAAAATCGTGAATCCACTGCAAACAAAAAAATACTATATATCATCAGTCTTATACACGTCCAAAAGGCCCACTAGTTAGCCAGTCTGTGGTCAAGATGAAGGACTATAGATTCTTCCACCCAATGCCGGTAAAAAATATTAATATCTCAGTGTAGTGTTTTATAGCATAGTTTGATGGAGTCAGTAGCCTTCAACATCGCTGACAATTATTGATGACCACATTTATCTTGAATTATCTACGACTATAAACTTCATATAACTTACCACACACGAGATTATAAATACAAGAAGCACGAGCCCGCCATTTAGGGGGTTAGCCTACTCTGTTGTGCTAGCGAATACAGAGGCTACTGATTCCTCTAAAATATACCAGGAAACAGGCAGGTATCTCAGTATACAAGTGTGGGACGGACGTGTTTTGTAGCAGTTTGGAGGAATCAGTGGCACTCTTCCAACTCACCGACAACAAATGACTTCCTAAACCAATGCTGGTCTTTGTGATGGTGCCCATCCTAACGTGCTCCTCCAACTCTGAATACTAAGTTCATTAGCTAAATGCAATTACCCACGCGAGAATAACTAATTCAAATAGGATCTTCCCAACACGGCTGCTGGGTTAATGACACTCTAAGACTCGTCCTTCACTCAGGATTCGGATAACTGAACCATTTACAATTATTTTGAGACAACCGTGGTAAAATATTCTAGCGTTAAAATGTGATTAAATTACAGTCAAATAATTCCTCCAAACTAGGTCACAAAACATTGTACATGTAGGTTACACTGTGGTAATGTGTTTCTCGAAAATGCTCGGAGGAAAATGTGGCTTCCAATTTGCCGACAAGATTACAGGCCTCTTAATCAGCCATGTAAAGGAAGCTGCATTTACGCACGATAAGCTCTGCCAATCTAATTAAAGGGGATAACTTGTTTGGGCCTGAAATGGAGAGATATTGATTCCCCCAACCTAAGCCATGAAACTGACTACCTTGGTTTACTATAGTTGGAGATGTTTTATCGTATTGCTTGAAGGACTACGGTACACTCGTGATACGTAGTCCCTGACCAGAGACGAACGGCAGGCACCACACACACACAAGCTGCATTCGAACTCAGCCTCTATATGTGTATTGGGAGTGGAAATGAGATATACCAGGCGATTCGAAGCTTTCTGCTCCTCACACTCTGGTCAGAAATTATGTATCACGAGTGTACATAGACTTCAGTTTGGCCACAAGATATCACCTCCCCAATGGAATAGTATACTTTTGGTATACATTAGAGCGTTTTGATCCAGCAAATTAATAAAAATGATGGTGTTCTGTTGCTTGGAATAGTTAGGAGGAATCAGTTGCTCCCGATTTTACCAACACTGTGTCTCCCCCTTAAAGAATAGCGTCCCATCACAACAATAACTCTGCTTCCGGGACAGAAATATTTAGTATACTTGTCATAAGTAAATGAGAGAAGTACTTGCTGGCGACCGAACACGTGCTCAAGGCTTTAATTGGCCGATACATACATGATAAGTGCTCATTAGTGAAGCCAGCTGCCACGCAACAACTGACCCAAACGAACACAAGGGTAGATGATAAACAAAACTATATACGATGCTCTTATCACAGTCTCATTAAGCACAGACAAAAAATAAATAAATAATAAAAATAAAAATCTTTCCTACCTCCTCTGTTCCTTTCGAGACTAATTAACTTACTGCAACTATTTGATAAGAAAGGGAAGAATATGTAGACGACTATAAAAAGTATCACAAATTTTTTTTTATGATCAGATAGACTACAACAAATCAACACAAAAAGTAAACAGATTAAATGGATGACAGGTGTAGAGCACAGACAGCAAAAAAATAGATTACAAAAAAATGAGGAAGACAAAAAGATGACCAGAAAACAAACAACAGTGCAGACATAAATAACGTAATGAACATATCAAAGGTTGCAAGAGAATAAAGAAGAAGACAATGTCCTTGGGCTATGATAAGATAATATTAACAAAGATGACTGGCTAATGTGATTATCTATATGACATTGGAATATACTATGACTGTATTGTCTTTCCCACAAGTGTCGTCACATACAGAAAGATAACAAGTCTCCAAAAAGAGTATCATTATTCATGGGGTTGATGTATTTACAGGTAGTATATGCTCAGTCTTAATATAAAGTATAGATATTCAAGGAGCCGATGTATTTTGAGGTAGTATACTCAGTCTTAATATAAAGTATAGATATTCAAGGAGCCGATGTATTTAGAGGCAGCATGCTCAGTGTTAATATAAAGTATAGTTATTCAAGGACCGATGTATTTAGAGACAGTATGCTCAGTGTTGTTCTGCTCTGCCTGTGTCTGTACGGGTTCACTGTGGTGGATGATATCACTGCTTTTCATCTACTGGTTCATACAGTAACGACGGAATATAAAACGATACTTTATACTGAAGGCTGTAAAAAAGTATTAAATATATCCCTTTTTTTTCTGAAGGCTGTAGAAGTGTATTTTAAATCTCTAATATTTTCTGAAGACTGTACGTACAAGTGTATTTATAAATCCCTATTTTTTTTTCTAAATGATGTAGAAGTGTATTTATAAAACCCGTATTTAGTTCTGAAGTCTGTAAAAGGGTATATATAAAACCCATATTTATTTCTGAAGTCTGTCCAAGTGTAATAATAAATGGCTAATTATTCCACGTAAGGAAGAGGTAGTAAGGTGAATCATTAGTACGTCGGTGTTAGTGTCCCTATGACCTTCGGGTACTGACTGTTATATGAGGTGCTTGGCTGAGTCCAGGTGTGTGTATATCGAGGTTACCCACTACCCTTATAGTATACAAAACACACACACACACACACACACACACACACACACACACACACACACACACACACACACACACACACACACCTATAACTTTTCACATTCAACAACCCACATCTATAACTCGTGGTCACTGAAAGGTAAACAAACACCCAACAAAAGGAGAAAGATTTATATAATTAGTTAGTCTATTTACAGCTCACTTCTCCACAGGTGTATACGTACATAAAGTAAACGACGCCATTAACCATTTCCAAGGCTAGTTCCTCCTGAGTTCTCTATACATTTGCATAATACACCCCTTTAAGCCTGGCACGTATTAATAGGTGTTACTTCCCTTGATGGTGCGCTATGCTGTTGTATGTTTTTTAATGTGTTTTTCGTGCATGTTGTATGTACCTTACCTGTATAGTACTGTTCTCGCCCACTATGTTATCTCTGACTACCCATGATAAATATAATATGAAAGAAGATGACCTCAACTTCATAAGACTGATTGATAATTTTCTGTACGATTAATCACGTGTTTCCATTCTTCAAAGTCACACAAACAAAGAAATTATGCACCATATTAGACTGTGTTGACAAATATAAATTACCCTGACTCTAATCTGCCCTAATCTCTCTCTCTGACCCTGACCTCTCCTGACCTCACACCTCACCACCACCACCACCACCACCTACTCTTCCACCTCCTGCCTCCGTAACCGTGTCCTTCCCACACCAACCTTCAAGAGTATGTATGGCTTCTAGGAACGAAATATCAGGCCTAAAATAGCCACAAGTATTGAATAAGCTACGGGTGTGGAAAGGGAGGGAAGAGAAAACGTAAAGAAAGCACTGCCCTCACCAACACTACTTCAAAGTTAAAGAAAATTGATATATATATTATTATTATTATTATTATTATTATTATTGTTGTTGTTGTTGTTGTTGTTGTTGTTGTTATTATTATTATTATCATTTAGATTGTCTGGTGTTAGTCTAAGTTCGTCATCAAAGTCGTATGCTGTAGTTTATGGGTTAATGGAGATAAATATTAACCTTCCCGCATTAGGGGTGCTTTCCCTACAACAACAAGGATCGTCTGGTGATTCTCGGAAAAAATGGAGAGCCGGAGAGGATAAAATATCATGAGAGTGATAAAGAGGAGGATAATGATGACGATAAAATATGATGACAATAATGAAGATGGTAAAATATGATGACGATGAAGAGGAAAAATGATGAAGAGGATGATGATAAAATATGATGATGATGATGAGGACGAAGATGATGATAAAATATGAAGAGGATGATTATGATAAAATACAGTATAATAATAATAATGATGATGAGGGAATAGTGTGGCGGGGGTGAAGGCAGTGGAGGACACGTATAGCCTATATAATGGTGTCACACAATACCCAATCACCCATATTACTACACAATGACCACTCAGGCACTCACTCACTCACTCACCGACAAGCCAAACGTCTACAACCCCACGTTCTCCTCCTGCATCTCTGACTCACTTAAGGGGGTAATTCACTTGTGTTACATTTGGAGTGCCATGATTCCTCCAAAGTATGCCAGGAAACAGGAGCATGTGAACAAAACTAATGGTGTTCTGTTGCTTGGAAGAGTTTGGAGGAATCAGTTGCTCCAGATTTACCAACACTGTACTTCCCACTTAAGAACCCTGTAATCGTGTTTGGGAATTGGAGGCTTTTGATTCGTCCTGACTATGCCACGAAACATGCACTCCTTCACAATAGGTGGTGTTTCGTGGCAATATTTGAAGGACTCATTTACCTCCAATTTTCTGACTACATCACAGGGTCACTTAAGGGTTGATTATTTCTTTGGTGAACTGGATGGCTTCTGATTCCTCCTAATTATGCCAGAAAACAGACGCCCTCAGTGGTACTCATAGGTGTTCTGTTTCGTGGCATAGTTTGGAGGAATCATTCACCTTCCAATTCACCAACAAAATAATCTCCTTTTAACTGACATACCAACCCTCCTCTTGATTCCTGAAGTCTGACTGTCTACGTTTGCTGTAGTATTTATTCTCCAGACTTGTGCTGACTAAATGATTGATTAAATGACTAACTAATGACTAACTGATTGACTGACTGACCCAAATGATGACTGTTAAATTTAGACATTCCATACCACTGAGTGAAATAACTAATTACTGACATGCATTTTACGCCAATCAACTTCATAAATAAAAATACCATTCAGCTGAGGAACATAACCTAATAATAAAAATCAGGAGGAGAGAGACCAACCAAACAATGGCCGCGACTGTACACTGTATATTATCACCGTCTGTAACCTCGATCTGTTCATATCCGCCTTTTCCCTTTGGTCTGTTCACACTGTATACATATACCGTATACATTATTTACCAAGACGTCTGTTGATAAATACCTCTGCAGTATAAATCATCCAAGTCACCCCGTCAGGATTCGAATCTCGCACACCTTGAGACCACTGGGCCCCTTTGAAAGATTTACTTCATTAATTTTTTTTTAATTTTTATCTTTCATTAAAATTATTATTATTATTATTATTATTATTATTATATTTTGGGGGTCTGCTATGGTTTTTGATTCCCGTATTGCAGACATCAATTAGACAAACACTCTCTCTGAATTGAACGAAAGACCTCAAGCGCAGACCTCAGACAGCAAAATGTTAGATAAAAAGAGAGAGGATGTGTGTGAGATGTATAATTATATAGGCTAAAATATATATTGTAGTGTATAGCTTTTGTCCCTGACTGTATAGAAGAAAGAAGGTGTGTCTGGTGCTCCAGTTGGCACAGGTAGGTAGTTATTACTGGAAGAGAGGGAGGGAAGGAGGGAGGGCTAATGGTGTGTAGGCGAAGGGAAGGAGGTAAGAGGAGGAGAGAGAGAGAGATGTATATTATTATTAGGTATACATGGAAGGGAGTAAGGTAGTGAGGGAGGAATGTAGGGTTGAAGGAAAGGAGGATGTGGAATGATCAAGATAAAAAGAAAATATGAGGAATATATAAAATAAAATAAAAATGAATGAAAACGAAATCAAATGAAAAAAAAAAAAAAAAAAAAAAAAAAGGTAGGGAGGAAAGGGAAGGAGTAATGTAGAGTAATGGGTAAATAAGGAAAAGGAGAAAGAAGGGGGCGTAAAATGAAGAAGGAAACGGACAGAGGTGAAGGGATGAGGAGAGACGGAGGTGAAGGGTGGAGGAGAGACGGAGGTGAAGGGTGGAGGAGAGACAGAGGTGAAAGGACGAGGGATGGAGGTGAAAGGGCGAGGGATGGAGGTGAAAGGACGAGGGATGGAGGTGAAAGGACGAGGGATGGAGGTGAAAGGACGAGGGATGGAGGTGAAAGGGCGAGGGATGGAGGTGAAAGGACGAGGGATGGAGGTGAAAGGACGAGGGATGGAGGTGAAAGGATGAGGGATGGAGGTGAAAGGGCGAGGGATGGAGGTGAAAGGACGAGGGATGGAGGTGAAAGGACGAGGGATGGAGGTGAAAGGACGAGGGATGGAGGTGTTTGGTGAAGGAGGGGGGGGGGAGAAAGACGAGCTATATTAGGAAGTGATGTAGTTAAGATAATGCAGCCGTATTCTTAATCGTTTGGGGTAAGCCTTTTAACACTCAATATACTATACACTACCAGATGGAGTGCACTGTGATCGTGTTTGCAGTATTCACAATTACTTTTATATCACGGCTTTTCATTAGGTTTTCTAACACACTATACAATACTATCGGGTGGGTGGGTGGTTTGATTTACTGTAGATCGAGTGAATTAGATCGGGGTTGTAAAATTAGCGGTTGGTTACTTTTATCAAGGCCGAATATCAACCGTGCTACGAAAAATGATCCAGAGGGCCAACAAGACTGATGATGTTATCGGCTACCAATTTGGTCCATCGGTGTCTGACATGGAATACGGCCCAAGGAAGGTGTTGGTGTATACAGTGAAGGGGGACGGGGAAAGTTAGTTGTAGAGAAAGATGGGGGAGGAATGGGGAAGGAGTAACGAGGAAGAAGGGGAGAAAGAGGAAGATTTGTGATAATGCTCTATAGGAAAGGAAGGTGGACAGTGGCTAAAATGAAGGTGGGAAAAAAGAGAGAGAGAGAGAGAGAGAGAGAGAGAGAGAGAGAGAGAGAGAGAGAGAGAGAGAGAGAGAGAGAGAGAGAGAGAGAGAGAAATAATTTGAGTAGGGAGATAAAAATTATAGATAGAGTACCACAGGTCATATGAATATAGCAACCACAAGGACAATTATTTTTTCCCTCTGTATACTTCTTACATTCATTTTCCCTCTACCACCTTTAGACAACTTTTTCCCCATCCCTCAGCATCCACTAAGAGTATTTGCATATTATTTTTAGTCTGTATTTTTTCATTTTGTGTTTTTTTTTTAGGCAGGATGATGAAGGGGTGGAGGAAGGAAGCAAAAACTAATTAAAGACATGAATGGGGAGCTTTTTATATTATTTTTATTTATTTTTTATTTTAACAAGTAAAAAGTGGTAGTGTAAAGGACACACACACACACACACACACACGCACACACACACACACACACACACACACACACACACACACACACACACACATCACATTGGTATTTGGACCTCTGAAATATTATGACAATTGAATCCTGTTTGGTCTGAATAAAGTGAATAACTAAATATACCTAATATATACTAGTGGACATTTACCATCATTATCATTATCATTATTATTATTATTATTATTCAAATTCAAAACATTGGGGACTCCACTATCACTATTATACTCTGACAAGCACACCACGATTATAAAAACCATACACAACACAACAGGAGTATAATAGGTAGTTTTAATAATACATAACATACATCTCACCCTTAACAAAACAGAAGGAAAAAAGCATGAATATTTTGTCCTAACACCAGACAACTTTTCATTATCAGAGGGAACCAACCAACCAACCACACCTGGCATCGAGAAACTCAAAACCATCTGACATAATAAAACGTACCCAGACAAACGCCAGACGAGAAATGTAAACAATAAGAACCCCAGTTGTCATATATAGGAGTTAAATTAATGGGATATAGAAAATTATTATACGGTATGTGAGAAACAACGTCTATATCTATAAAGTACCCGGACCAACGCCAGACGATTAATGTGTATATACGATGAGAACCCCAGTCGTCATCAATAGAAGTTAATGGAGTAGAAAATATTTATACGGTACCGGTATGTGAAAAAATAATATCATATGCATCTTTCTCTTTCGTATAAAATGGTGACTGGGATACAATATACTGACATGGGCTGTGGACATTTACCATTATTATTATTATTATGATCATTAGAGTGAGTAAAGCTATCATCATCATAATTTGGCAAGTCATCCAGGCTTTACGCAACCTCTTTTATATTAAGGGACCCTGTGATGTAGTCAGAAAATTGGATATAAACGAGAACTTCAAATATTGCCACGAAACACCACCTATATGGAAGGAGCTTGTTTCGTGGCAAGGTCAGGAGGAATCAGAAGCCACCAATTTTCATACACGATCACAGGGGCCTTAACCAGGGTATGATACACGTACAAGGTGGAATTCAATCACCAAGCTACAAGAGATTATTAATTAAGGGGAGAGTATACTTTTGGTACATTAGAGCGCCTTGATTCCTCCAAAGTAACTCAGAAAACAGGACCAGATGAATAAAAATAATGGTGTCCTGTTGCTTGGAATAGTTTTGGAGGAATCAGTTGCTCCAGATTTACCAACACTGTATTATACCATTAACTATATATATATCGTACGTATCTGCTATATTATAATCTTCCTTGGGATATTGGTAGTGAGGAAACAGATCACATTGACTAAACAAGGGTTGGTTGTCTGTCTTTCGGAATAATTTACCTCCAAAATTTGCCAACACTGTAGGGGGAGATTCTCTTGTTGGTGAATTGGAAGGTCTTTGATTCCTCCAACCTATGCCACGAAACAGATCCCCTATTGAGAGTGTCTGTTTTCAGGCTATAGTTAAGAGGAATCAGTAGCCTTACAATTTGCCAACAAGAGAATCTCCTCTTAAGGACCCTGTTATTGTGTATGGAAAGTGAAGGCTACTGATTCCTCCTGACTATGCTACGAAACACAATCCTTCCACATAGGTGGTGTTTCATGGCAATAATTGAAGGACTCATCACAGGGTCCTTTAAGAAAAATCACCCTACCTTGTGCAAGACCTTACATCACCCCAGGACTGCAACCTTCGTAGCGCATCTATCCCAATTTTCTGTGTGTGTGTGTGTGTGTGTGTGACGGCCTGGACTTCCATACGAACATAAAACCACTGTCCATACTAAATACCGAAGTGAAGACCTTCACTGTATATCTCGACACGTGTGTGATCATCATTATCATCGGCGAAACATAAGAAAATAATTAATATATAAAATAATAAAAAATAATAAGAAATTACACAAAAAAAACCAATAAAAACAGAGACTTTCTTGCATTCCATGACAGATATCCATAGGTGAAACACAACAGCATTTTCTATTAGTGAATAATTGTGTGAATTTCACCGTGGTTTAAAAAAAAAAAAAAAATTGCGAGAACAAAAAGTGAGATTGAAATAAAAAAAAAATATATGAACATGATATATAAATCTTTGGGAATAACGACCCACATTTGAAATAGTAATGTTACTGACCATACACAATATATTTATCCAACTGTAGTAAAATATTAAAATTACTAAAATGTTTCGGTACGGGAATATTATCAATCAAGTTATTCCCTAATACTTTCATGTTTACTAATAATGTTACTCTGCATTTACTTCTGTGGCATTAGAATATAAGGGCGGAATCCTTGCTTTATCTTAAGGGGGTGCGGAAGTAGGGGACCGGCTTGGGGGGGGGGACTGGGGGGGGTGCAGGAATAGGGGGACAGGCTTGGGGTGGGTAGAAAGCCTGTCCCCTATTCCCGCACCCCCCTAAACCCCAACCAAGCCTGTCCTCATACTCCCGCACCCCCCAAAACCCCCCCGACCCCCCCCCAGCCTGTCCCCCTATTCCCGCACCCCCTTAAGTCTGTATAAAAATAGGACTCTACTTCCTTTATCCCTCGTTTGAGACAAGATATTTTGCATGTATATTGTTTACCTGATGTGCACTGACTATTGATCTTGGCTGAACATGTATGATTATAAGTATACTGTATGTAGTAATATGTATAGGTATACTTTATGTAGTATTTATATTTATAGGTATACTGTATGTAGCTTGTATATCATAATAAGTATACTTTATGTAGTATGTATGATTATAGGTGTACTGTATGTGATATGTATACTTAGGGTATACTGTATGTGATATGTATACTAATAGGTATAAAGTGTGTGTTATGTATATCGATATGAACCGTCAATACAAGCAATTAAGTGGACCCCCTATGAATAAGTACAGTGTAAGCGTTAAGATGCAAGGCACGGGGTGACAGCAGGGGGGTTTGTATTGGCAGTCTACTCAGCCACACAACACAACACAGGCGGCCCACTACCAAACTTATCCACCTCAATCCTGCCGCTTGCTTTGGGTGCATGAATTAGACCTCAATCTCTCCCTCTCTCCCCCCTCTCTCTCTCTCTCTCTCTCTCTCTCTCTCTCTCTCTCTCTCTCTCTCTCTCTCTCTCTCTCTCTCTCTCTTTCTTCATCCTTTCCTCTCTCCCTCTCTCCCTTCCTTCCTCATATCCTCTCTCCCTTCCTTCCTCTTTTCTTCCTCCTTTCCTCTCTCCCTCTCTCCCTTCCTCCTATCCTCTCTCTCTCTCTCCCTTGCTCCTATATATCCTCTCTCCCATCCTCTGTCTCTCTCTCCCATTCTCCTTTCCTCTCTCTCTTCCTCCTTTCCTCCCTTCCTCTCTCTCTCTCTTCCTTCCTCCTTTCCTCTCTCCCTTCCTTCCTCTTTTCTTCTTCCTTTTCTCTCTCCCTCCCTCCTTTCCTCTCTCCCTCCCTCTGTCTCTCTCTCCCATCCACCTTTTCTCTCTCCCTTCCTCCTTTTCTCTCTCCCTTCTCTCCTTTCCTCTCATTCATCCCACCTGCTGTGTTGTTGATAGTAGGTCTACTTTACATTTAATACTTCCTCATTCACTCCCTTCCCTATCTCGCCTTGCATCTGATGTAGCCTAGTTGATTGAGAGTGTGACTATTGTGTATATACATTATTTTTTCCTCCCTCTCTATATATCTCTCCATCTGTTGTTGTAGTTGTTAATAAGCTTATTCTTGCATGTATTATTGCTTCCTCTCTCCCTTCTGTTGTAGTGTCCCTGAAGCCTCCCTCCCTCCTTCCTTCCTTTCCCACTTCCTCATTCACTCATACATAAAGTGTTTGCGTGCAGGTGTGGTGGTGATACAAGTGATGATGGTGATGATAGAGTTTACACAAGTAGTAGTGGTGGTGGTGGTGGTATGTTGATGCAGAGACTGATAAAGATAATGCAAGTAGTTTAAATGATGAAATTGGTGCTGATTATGGTGACTGGTGGTGGTGGTATATACAGGTAATGATGGTGATGTTAGGAGAGGTGATGATGATGATGATGATGCAGGTTTCGGTGGTGAAAAAAAAAAAATATATATATATATATATATTAGCTACAGGTAAAAGTGACGTATGTTGAAGGGGGTTATTTACTTTTTGGGAGGTGAATTGGAGTCTATACTTTATCCTCCAATTAATGCTCCAAATCCAGTCCCCTATTTCGACACTGAAGTAGTCTGTTTCCTGAAATGCTCTGGAGAAATCAGTAGCCCTCCAGTTTACAAAAATAAATTACCCCTTTGTGAAATCGCGTAAAAGTGGTGGAGGTGCAAGTCTGGAGATGAAAGTGGTAGCGATAAGGTTGGTGGAGATGAGGGTGGTAGCGATAAAGTTGGTGGAGATGAGGGTGGTAGCGATAAAGTTGGTGGAGATGAGGGTGGTAGCGATAAAGTGGAGATGGAAGTGGTAGCAATAGAGTTGGTGGAAATGCAAAGTGGTGAAGATAATGATGGTGGAAATTCAAAAGGGGAAGATAATGATGGTGCAAATTCAAGACGGAAAGATAATGATGGTGGATATACAAGTGGTGAAGATAATGAAGGAGAAAATGCAAGTGGTATAGATAATGATGGTGGCTATGCAATGCAGGTGATGGTTGGTAAAGACTAGTGTTCTAGTTTTCGAGTTGCACCACCTAGGCTACCTTACCTTACCTTACTTACCTTACTTACCTGCCTCTCTAATTCACCTTGGGTAGCAACTGACCAAGGCTCTTTCTTACACTCCTAATTCTTAGTCCTTCCACTTTCACTCTGAACAAGTACAAGAAGAGCCTTAGGAATAAAACTGATGGAAGATTTTATAACTTGTTTTTGTTCTTTCTATTTACACTTCAAGCAGCTGAAAAGTGAACAGAAATTATTACCTCCATATACTGTGAATAAAAAACCACAATGGAGATTAAACAATTATCATATAAAGCAAATGGACTGCCTATGATAACTGCAACCCAAATGTCCTAAACAAGCTAGCAGAATCGCCAACTACCCAAAGTCACCCACTAACTTCTATTATTATTTCTCGAAACCGAACATTTTGTGGTAGAGCTTCGGTATCGGTATATTTACGTGCATTGCGACCCTCAACTATCTGTAACCTCCCCCCCCCCTCCCCCACTCCCCTTGCTTACTGTACAAGTTGAAATTATTATCTCCCTTATGAATTAACAGGGATCAAGGGTTTGGGTACAGGTGCGAGGAGACAATGCTATCAAAATTTTCCACTTATACAGGGATGACTCAAACGAAACCTTGGATTTGTTTATATGGAAGTCTATAACAACGTTGCTTTTATTAATGAGTATCGGTAGTTTGTTTTTTATGTAATGGGAACCAAAACAAAATACACCAAACGTTTACACGAGTAACGGAAATTGTCTACATATCAATTAAAACTGGATTTGGAAATGGCTCAAAAAATGTATACAGCTGTTAAAGGGGCATCAAACTTTTTCAACATAGACAAATAATTAACTACAACACATTAACCCTGACATCCTCCTAAACCATGATAGATTAATTGAAGGTTTATCAGCACGGAGGAGGAAACAGGTTCATTTTTGCCAAAGTTAAAAAATTAATGCACTTCAGCAGACAAGGTGAAGAAGAATATCCTGGTAAGCGGTAACGATACGGTGGACACAAGGAGGGGTCTCTCTCTCTCTCTCTCTCTCTCTCTCTCTCTCTCTCTCTCTCTCTCTCTCTCTCTCTCTCACACATGGACAAGGGAGAAGAAAGAACTCACCATGCACCAGTTAGTTACCATGGGAATAGATTAGCACGAGGTAAGGGGTGAAGACGTGAGAGTAGCCACCACACACACGTCTGCCAGTCAATCAAGCATATGCACTCAGGCAAATGCACTTGAGGACAGTAGTTCCTTTGGGGGAGTAGTACACACACACACACACACACACACACACACACACACACACACACACACACACACACACACACACACACACACACACACACACTTTAATTTACCCATGCAAAAATACATTTATAACAACACACACACACACACACTAGTTTAATTCACCCATGCAAAAATAAATAAATATATATAACAACACACACACACTAGTTTAATTCACCCATGCAAAAATAAATAAATATATATAACAACACACACACACACACACACTAGTTTAATTCACCCATGCAAAAATAAATAAATATATATAACACACACACACACACACTCACACTAGTTTAATTCACCCATGCAAAAATAAATAAATATATATAACAACACACACACACACACACACACACACTAGTTTAATTCACCCATGCAAAAATAAATAAATATATATAAAACAACACACACACACACACACACACACACTAGTTTAATTCACCCATGCAAAAATAAATAAATATATATAACAACACACACACACACACACACACTAGTTTAATTCACCCATGCAAAAATAAATAAATATATATAACAACACACACACACACACACACACTAGTTTAATTCACCCATGCAAAAAATAAATAAATATATATAACAACACACACACACACACTAGTTTAATTCACCCATGCAAAAATAAATAAATATATATAACAACACACACACACACACACACACACTAGTTTAATTCATCCATGCAAAAATAAATAAATATATATAACAACACACGCGCGCACGCACACACACACACACACACACACACACACACACACACACACACACACACACACACACTAGTTTAATTCACCCATGCAAAAATAAATAAATATATATAACAACACACACACACACACACACTAGTTTAATTCACCCATGCAAAAATAAATAAATATATATAACAACACACACACACACACACACACACACTAGTTTAATTCACCCATGCAAAAACAAATAAATATATATAACAACACACACACACACACACACACTAGTTTAATTCACCCATGCAAAAATAAATAAATATATAACAACACACACACCCACAAGTTTAATTCATCCATGCAAAAATAAATAAATACATAACAACACACACACACACACTAATTTAATTCACACATGCAAAAATAAATAAATACATAACAACACACACACACACACACACACACTAGTTTAATTCACCCATGCAAAAATCAATAAATATATAACAATTCAAGATAGTTTCCAATTGGTTGTGGAGTTGCATAGGAGAAACAATGGCTGACATTCACACTCACTTTATATTACAATCTTGAACAAATCCATTGTCTCCCTTCCCCTCAACCTCTCCCTCACGTATTACCCACTTCATGTTTTTATTAATTGTTCGTGTTACCCCTTCTATTTATTGCGAAATCCGTATTATTGCACATTTCCCGGTTGGCAAACAAAATATGCAATAATGTACAGAGAGAGAGAGAGAGAGAGAGAGAGAGAGAGAGAGAGAGAGAGAGAGAGAGAGAGAGAGAGAGAGAGAGAGAGAGAGAGAGAATTAATCAAGTATTCTCGTTACAGTCTGGTTGAATCTATAACTTCCAATCCACTGCTAACGGATTACCCTTTTAACAGACCCTGAAATGGCTGACGAAAATTAATAGGTGGTGATTGTTTTGTAGGCTTTTGATTCCTCTTAAGTATGCCACGAAACAAACACCTTCAATATACATGATAGGTGATTATTGTTTCGTGGCAATGTTTGAAGATCTCAGTTGAACCTTCACTTTTCCGACTACATCACAGACAGACAGGCAGGGTCCTTGATGCATTATTTTAACCATACCAACAAAGTTCATGCATCCATTGTTACATTATTATTGTTTCGCCACTATTGTCTTCAGTTTAAATCATTTGTTTATATTAAAGGTGGAAGTAACAGTGTTGGTGGTAAATCCGTAGCAACTGATGCCGTACCTCCAAACTATTCCAAGTAACAGGTCACCATTATAATTGTTCATCTCGTCTCGTTTCCTGGTATATTTTGGATGAACCAAGGCGCTGCAATGTACCAAAAGTATACCCTCCCCTTAATTAATGGAGGTTGGAATGATGTCTTTGTACTGGGGGCTGCTGATTCCTCCAAACTTTTCCTGGACACAGATCGTTAGTACAGTTGCCTGAAGAAGTTCGTTTAGCCCGGGCTGTGTGTTTTTTCTAATCACATGAAAGATATGAAACGTAATTTGGCACAGTTATATTGCAAATATTGAACATAGCATATGACATTTTATAGTTTACATTATTATAAAACCTGAGGCCCTACCCTACACCCTGTCAGGTTTGAACCAACTTCGTCAGGCAACTTGTACCACAGTATGTTTTTAAGTGGTCTGTTTCGTGGCATAAATTGATTGAGTCGGTAGCCTATAGTAGTGTACAATTCAGTAGGTATCCAATTACCAAAAAGAGGGACTCTCCTTAAATGATATAGATTCCAATACCAGCCAAGTAATAATCCACCTGCATCTTGACTCCACTATAATGAACGGTTACTCTGGATATCATAACATTAGACGATTTTCCTGGCTGTAGGGTATGACTGAGTAAAGGAAGGAAGGAAGGAGGAACACTGGGAACGAAGGAATGAAGAAAGGGAAGGAAGGAAGGAGGAACACTGGGAACGAAGGAATGAAGAAAGGGAAGGAAGGAAGGAAGGAAGAAAACCAACACAGAAGAAAAGGAAGGAAGGAAGGGAACAATAATCTTCTTCATTTGATATCATACCGTACTGATATCAAGATCACCTATAGGAAAATAAAAATAAAAATAATAATAATAATAATAATAATAATAATAAAAACTGAAGGCAGCGTACAAAAATCAGACGCATGCAATTCGAAAATAATAAATAAACCCATGTTTCTCTGACGACAAATATAATTGGTGTTTCATATTGACACACTCGATCACACTCAGGCATAGCAGGGGCGGACATCAACATTATAATATATACAGCAGCTAATAATTTCACTAGACCGGTTCTGCAGTGCTCAAAATAGGCAAAGTAACAAGTTTAATGGGGACGGAGGAAGCGAGGTAAAGGGGAGGAGAAAGGAGAAGTGATAGAGGGGAGTATGAAAAGTCTTGGGATGGAGAAGAAAGGGAAGTGGAGGGAAAGGGAAGGAGATAGGAGATAGATAGATAGAGGGGGAAATTAGCCTTGGGGTAAGGAAGAAAGGGAAGGGGATGGAAAGAGAAAGGATATGAGGGGAGAAAGGGGAGCGAAGAGGAGAGGAAAGAATAGGGAAGGAACTGGAACTGGAATGGAGAGGGTAAGTGGAGGAAAGGGGTATAGGAAGGAAAGGAACTCAGACACACCTACCAAAAATGAACTCCCGCTTTGCTTGGTCTATTATTTTGTGAGCGAGCTCGCGTGTAATTGATGGCTATGCGATTAGTAGTAAAGGTAAGCAACTTGTTGAGACTATTTCCAGTGAAGATGAACTGAATACCAGAAATTTTAATCACGGGATCGATTCAAGTACCGAACCACTACTGTACTAACGGAATCAATTCGCATAAATTTAACAGAATAAAAACCACACGTGTTCCTACATGTGTGCTACGTGCTATGTGTGGAGTCAGCTGCTCTCACGTGGCCAAATTTTTCCTATTGTCAGAGCTAACGATCAGGTGAGTCTAAAATGAAGGAGGTGGTCCTGACTGAGGGTCACCACTGACGTCATAAAGCAGCAAAACCAGTTTCCTGTAACGTGTATACGGCGAAGTGGGTTGACTAGCCCGGGGGGGGGGGGGGGAGGGGGGGTTAAGGGTTCTCTAATATCGTCGCCAATTTGAGAACTACTGATTCCTCCAAACTATCTCATAAAACGGCAACTATTCCGAAGGAGTCTTGTTACCTATTTCAAGATGGTTGCCCTAAATTTGGGGATTTTCTTTATATTACAAACATTTTCCTCTGCCGTATTTCAACCCACACTCAAACCAACACATTTTTATATGGAATTATGTTACCGTACGTCAGAAAAAAAAAAAAAAAAAAAGTCTCAGTCACACACACATCCGAGGTGAAGTGGTCCTCTGAAACTAAAACAGGTAAGTTGTGATTCTTTATGTCTCAGGTGAGGTACAGTCGGCCTCAGGATAACATAGTATTGGTTAAGAGGGTTGGTTCTTTATTCTGCACATACTGTAGTAATTATTCTGCCCACTGATTCAGGTATTAACCAGATAACATTACTAAAAAAGTTTGGTGTTTTGTAGTTAATGTACTAAATTTTCTAGTTGTTACGAATCATTGATGTCACAGTGGTGTATACGAATTCCTGAGGCCGACTGTACAGTAACACGACACGACCGATGATTCTGAGATAAGAAGCAAACATGACAATGTTTCAACAATATATTAGGCTTTATATTTCTGTTGTAGAATTTATTTACTCTATATAAATAATAGTTTCATAATTATTTCATTATAATCATAATTATACATTTTTACAGAGTATGCTCTCCCTAAAGTATTGGATCATTGTAAAAACACTTTTAGTTGTGAATACCACAACATCGGCCGCTTAATTACTAAACCAATTGAACAGTAGTTTTTTTTTATCTGGTGTTAGAAATTACATTTTCTGGATGCTAAACTTCCCAGACCATGCGAAATCTTCCAGACAGTGAATTAGCTTAAAATTTCTTTTTCAGCGGATAAAGCTGTCAAAAACATCCAGATCCATGCAAACAATAATCAGCTTCTTATTCGTTTTGCTTTATTGGTTATTATTGTAGTAGAACTTTCACCCTGTCTAACCTGTGTCACATCAGAAGGTATTAATGCTTTTTGAAGGGATGTCAGGGTTACGAAGCATTAAAAAAAAAAAAAAAAATCTTCAGTCCCTCATTACCGTCTCCATGATGGTATGAGTAGAGGAAAATAAGTCCTTTGGGAAGAAATGACCAGTGAATTGTTTAGACCACTTAAACTACTGCAGGTGAAAGCTTTCTTTTGACTAGGGGATAATATGAGAACCCCATCTTGGCATGGTACACCCATTTGTTTATCTCTCTTCCACTTTAATAAACACAAAAATGAATCGAGGGGTTTGTGTACCTGTCTGTTTGCCCTAGACGATAACACTGAACTACACTATAAAATCTTCGTTACAGTGTATTTTGTTTCCCTTCGTTATGAAAATGCAATGGCTTCCTCACCTGATTTATCAATTTTATCAAAAAACAGTAATAAAAACTGGCCTCATCTTTTACCATTCGAATATTTTTTAATTATACAATGTACAAACATTTTAATCCACTTAAAATATGTATTAGCCTAATCTCATATCAGATTGAGTGGAACAGGTGCTTTATCGTCATGTACAGTACTAAAAAAAGGCTAACTATGGATGATACCGCATTGGTCGTTATCCAGTATATGAATGGTAATGAGGCTCCAAATGAAGTGAGAGTTATGAAAGTGTCCATTTGCTCATTATTACAATCTTATTTTCAATCCCACTTCAAAACAATGCCATTGGATCTACAAAAAAGAAGACAAATGGATAGTTATACTAGTATACAGCTGCATTTATAATATTTTCGACTATTCTGCCCGTTTCCCTAAACGAATTATATTGTAATTGTATATTTCGGAAAATAATTTTAGTGGATCGCCTATTCAGTAATGGTAGCTGTGTTACTCTACGGGTTAGACGTGTAGCAGATAAGGGGGTTCACACGACAGAAAATGATTTATAACAGGGAATACTACGGTAAGTCCTCCAAAATATAATTTCATGGTCTTAATGAGACAACTTTCTGTACGGGGGAGTGCTAAGTAATGCGCACGAGAAAAATAAATATTCATCTATCTATCTACAGTACAGTATACAGTAATTACAACAGTAAGAGCAAAATACAGTTGTGCACATAAATTGGTCGTACACACCCCAGGTGGAAGATGATTTGTTCCTCCCAAAATCAGGTCCCTGTAGCAGGAGATGCCTGGGACAGACGTCGGAATTTGGGAGGGAAATGAAATGCCGGGTACTTGTTACAGGAGATTCAGTGGAGAAGGGTGAGCAATTTTCAACTGGGCTGTACCAGTACCACGAATTCATGTGCGCATTTGTACTAACAGAATATCGGGTAAATATTGAAAAATTACCGTTATCGCGTACGGTTTTTCTACCTTCTATACCCCTTATGTAGATCATTCTAAGACTATTTTCTTTTATGGCATTTCCTCCGCAAACGCCCCATTTCCAAGATAGGGCATATTCAAATGGGGCATTTTGAAAATAGCCTGACATTACCTGACCTTACCTAAACCACAGCAGACTACCGGGACCTAACCTGGGCAAACTACCGGGAAATAACCGTGATAAAGTACAGGAAATGACCGGGGCAAAATACTGGGACCTAGCCGGATCTGGCAACACTGCTACAAAACGGTAATTCTTTCAATAAATACCGAACATCGCTCCATATCTTTATCTGGAAGACTGACAGTTCTAACAATAATTAGGTGTTTACGGCAAATCAGTGCTGTTCATATGCCATAATAGGATACCATTCCATCTCCTGTACACATTCTAAAGTAACCAATACCAAAACCCTACAATTACAGTATAACTGCTGTTTGGATAATGAGTAAATAACTACCACTGATTACCATGGGAGTTATTACATGGAGAAAATGCAGACTGCAGAAAACACACACCATGAAGATTTTTTTTTCTATAATGAGGAAAGGAAAGAATTCAATGTAACCCATTCCTACCCACCAAGGAGGATGTAAAATTTTCTGTGGTGGCAATTGTGACTCCATGGCTGCCTATCACTGATAAAAAATTTCTCTACCCAATTGTTAGTAGGTATGTGATAAAGTGGTTAGGGCTGGAATTATCGTACCCAGGTTATCCAGGTTCAAGACTTTGGCTGGGATACTCACTGGAAGTACTGTAATAGTCTAAGGTTTGAGAGATTTTTGGCGATGTGCCAGAACAAATGGAAAGATGAAGAATTGGAAAGGTCATTGAACTTGGTTGGCACAGAAGAAAGATTTATATTTGGCCTGTCAGGGAGCAGCTATGGCACGATTCCAAGTACCGAAGAAATATACGGAAAGCAAGATTCATCAATTCCTTTCTATGGACAGGAGAAGGGCAAAGATGATTAAACTGAGAACTGTATTCACTAGAAAGTGGGTAAGAATATGGAATATATGCCTCTGTGTCTGAGAGAACCACATCTGTGGTGCATGCTGCACATTTAAGAGGGACCCCGACCAAAGTAGCAAAAATATTTCCATGAAAATTCATGAAATTACAGTATAGCATAATTTATATATATAATGTGAACAGTAGTTATGTTGTGAAATAAGGTGAGGATGTACCAGGGTAAGTTGATGGTACCAACAAAAGGACAAGAGTTTTTATTGATGAGATTGCTGTCCCACTGTAAGGGGGTTAGTTCTCTCTTGCACCTACAAGACTGGGTGAGAAAATTAGATCACCATCTAATATGTTGCTTTGTGTAGGTTTGTGAAAGATGTTGTGATGTGAAGAAAAGTATACTGGGTATACTCTACTAGCCGATTTCAATGAATGTGTGGTTATACATTAGAGACCTGCCTAATTAGCCTACCTGTACAATACACTACAGTATGTATGCCAATTGCCAAATATGGAAGTACCAAAAGCAATATCAGTATAACAAGCAAGCAAGGTATGGGAATAAAAGGCAAATTTGTGTACCGTAATTTGGTGAGTTTCCCTACACCCAGGTAATTAGTACTGGTACCGTACAGTACCGTACTGTACTTCCATGAGGGGGGCCTTCTACCCCTATCATCAAAAGCTAATAACTTTGTTCACTAATAGATGATTTTCTTTTGTTATTTGGCCATATGGGAGACAGAACTGGATTTTTATATACTTTATATAACCTTCAGGGGTCCAAAAATAGATCACAAAATCCCTGGTATGAAAAAAAAACAATTATTTTTAAGTGTATTAACAACAATGTTTTATTAGTGTTTATCTCCAGCAGCGTGAGTCAAATTGCTTAAAAACTGAGATAGCAACAGCCCATTCATAAAACTGGTGGGCAGCAATCACATATTTCAGCAATGTAGCCTAATAGTATCCAGTAACTTTCAATATAACTCCAACTATGTAGTTAGTACCACAGACGACCACAATCTTTCTTTTAAACTAGCAATAAATCCAGCCCTGGATAATTGTCAGCTTATAATCCCTTTGACAAACATGTACAGTCGACAAAAAAGGTATTGGAACCACCCTTATATTGCATCTAACTATAGTTATCTATAAGAGGGGTTTCAATACTTTTTTTGCCGACTGTACAGTACACATGGATAAACAAGCGAGACTAATAAGGTACAGTATGACCTTAAAAAACAAAAACAAAAACAATCACGGAAGAAAATCACTCTGGTTAATGTTATTGCATATTACACACATCTTGGTAGAGGACAGTTATTTGCAAGATCATTGGGGATTTTCCTGGTAATGTTATGGGGAAATATGCTGAACTAGTCGACACAAATTCACGATATATTATTCAATATATTTTGTAAAGGTAGACAGACTGGAGCGATAATCCTATGCATCCTATCTGGTGGTTACTTTACCTTTTCTTTTCCTTGGTGTGTTTTTCCTTCTGCTTCCTTTTGCTCTGGGGCATCTTGGTTCCTTTATCTAACCACCCAAACAGTCTCAGAACACTGCTGAGGAAAGGGGTAGCTAGATTTTTTCGTTATTTAATGATAACACTGCGAACAATTCACTCACTCACTGGGCTATAATGTTTTGTTGATGTCTGGTTCCAATAATGGCAAATTTTAATCTACTCTCTCTCTGCCTGATAAAATTCTGTTATTTTAGATGATTTTTGCAATGATGTTCTTATTTGTATGGAACTTTCAGTCTCATTGTTTGTTTGTACGTAACCCCCTTATTATTTTTATAACACTAAAAAGTACTTCCCGTGAAAATAGTAAAGCTTGATTTCTTTAGTAACCAAAACAAATAACAGATTATTGTTTTGATTAGATTGACAAATGCATGACATACTAAATATCTTTTCATCTAACCATATTAGCCGACACTGAATCACACATTCACCCTGAAAAACTTGCAAATCTCCCTTCCACTCTGGTTTACTGTCAGCCTAAACTTCCCGGTTGTGCAGGCAGAGAATGTCAAATTACTATTGATCCTCTAGGATTTATGCTACGAAACCATTGAAATATTTTCTAATCTGTCTTGGCGTTGAATGAAGGAGTCACTGAGATACTTATATGTCAGGTTAAGAAGAAATAACATGTCTAGGTACTCCAGCAAAGTCAACCCTGAACATTTTATCACACGTTTTCTTCTACACTGTTATTTACCGTCTGCAGATTTCTTAAACATTATTTATACCCTAATCTAGTTCCTACATTTTATACAATGGTAATATTATTCATATCTGTGAGTCAAAATGAGCACCAATTAAGCCGGGATAATGAAATAGTGAGGGTGGTGAGGGAGTGATGCTTTTCCTCCATGTTTGTTTTTGCCTTGTGTTCGGTGGCCAGCAAAGCGTACGGTGCCTGTGAATTATTCGTTATATTGCTTGCAAGTGAATGTGCCATGCGAATTTAGAACCTGCATTGAATTCCTGAGTAAATAATGCATCCGGGTGTGGATTTATGAGTGCTTATCTGAATCTGAAGGAGTGGAAATTGTGTTGTTATACAGAGGTGAGGGTGATAAATTTTTGATCTGTAACTTTTGGCTTTGGCTGCCCCGTTCTTCCTGAAATGGTTTATAAATGTCTGTGCATATGTGAGTGATATTAAGAGTGTTGTCAGTGTAAAGGAAAGTATGTGTGTGTAATAAAGTGAGGAAAGTGTGAAGGAATAGTATATCGAATAATTGACTCATAATAGAGAACCGTATGTGGCAGTGAGTTTGTTTACCTATTCATCATATATTACCTATAACACACTTATTTTGTACTGTACTGTAATGGGTACATGAACAGCTTCGTGGCAAGTAAATATCAAAGCTTTTGACTACCCGAGTACGGTAAGTTACCTGTTAAAAGGGAATTATGGTACTTTTAGTTTGATAGGCTACAGCCAATTCATATAACGTTAACAGTTAAAAGTATTATTTAATTTCTTAATCATAGGATAATTTTGTACAAGTCTGGTCTTGCGTGAAGTGATTGGGTAAATTTACAGAAGAACTGGGTTCACTATATTGTATATTTTAGTATCATTACCCACTATTTTGGACCATTCTAACACACTTTTCATCTATGGTATTTCTCTCGGAGATGCCCCGTTTTACAAACATAATTTGGAAATTAGTCTGACCTATCCTAACCTAGACCACAGCAGACCACCGGGACCTAACCTGGGCAAACTACCGGGATAAACCGGTGTAAACTATCATAAAGTGACTGGGGCAAATTTCCTAGCAAAAAACCCAGTACTTCTGTAGTAATACCAAAAGGATTAATAAATTTTTTAATCATAGGATAATTTGGTACAAGTCTGGTCTTGAGTGAAGTGATTGTTTTATTTAGATATTGCAGTAGAAATGATGATGCATTGTTTACAAAAGAGTATGTATGAACTTATGAAGCAAACTGTATAATGCAATCATGAACCAGGTGTGCACTGAGTGATGATATGGGCCATATTCAAGAACATCTGTGGTGTATATGATGGATTGGTACTGGTATGATGGTTCAGTTGTTTGTGTATGGAGCCATCGTCAAAACCACAGATGTCCTTGAATACAACCTTATGATCTGTGGTATGGGTTGGCATCTGTTACAGGGGACAAAGTTATTTTATACATACTGTATATATATATATATATATATAATACCCAGTAGGCTACAGTAAATAAGCAGGCATGATGTGTGATTGGTTGGTGTTGGTAGTCCAAGTGAGTGCTTTGATGTTAGTGTAGGGTTGAGACATGGGGTCATATTCATCGTGTGTTGATGGTGTGGTACCGATACGATGGCTCCATAGACAAACAACAGAGCCATCGTATCAGTACCACGCCATCTTATGCACCACAAACGTTCTTGAATATGGCCCATGGGTGTACTCAATTTTATGGACTGCTATATAGTAGTAACGTAAGTTAGAATAGGGAGCTAAGGTTTAAGACAGAAGCTGGATGGAGTAGGCCTAGAGTGGTTTTTGGTGGCAGTGTATTTGAGTAAAATATTGTTGTTTGGGCAGACAACAGTGATGCTGCGAAGGGTGTTGAATCAGTTTTTATTATTTACACCTACCGTATGTAAAAGAAGGAAATGTCAATGGAGTTGTATGGAGAACATAAGTACAATAGAATGCCCCATTAAATGAATCACACAAGAATAAACCTTAAACTGTACTGTACCACGCAATGACTTCTCATGTCACTGCATTCTGTCTCATCTAGCTCAACACCACAGTTTCTACACTTGTTTTGGCCTAGCCCACCTGTCCACCCCTCTCTAGAAGTAACTACCAATACAACCAGATATCTCCAGGGAAAAGACTGGCCCAATGAGATGATTTAAGGATATGAGTGGTACCTTAGCTGTTTATGTATCTCTGTACCAAGTAGAGAAATTATAAGGGTACCCATACTACTACAGTATATTATAGGCTATTTACAAGTAGTATTGTACGGTATGTATGAAATACGTTTATAGGAAATTTCTTCGAAAATTGAACCTTTGCTTGCATATCTATATGCATAGGCCTACTTGCATATAATCTATAGGCTACTTGCATATAATCTATCTATAGAAAGGCTGGCTACCTAGTGTTGATTTGAAAATGAAAAAAGACCTTCCTAGGCCTGGAAGACCCTGTAGGACAAGAGAGAAGGTGATAGAAATGTGAGATAGCAAGAACGAAGGAAATCAAACATTGATAACTTTCCTGTGGCTGGACACAACAAAAGTCATGTTTTCTACTTTTCTTTTACAATACTAGTACGGTACTGTACTAGCTACTGTGCAGTAGCTATTCCTCATTTCACGACATCCCCCATACTCTTGTGCTGCGGTATTATTTTGGGTACCAGTATCTTCAAAACCTCAAATAGCTTTTTATGTTCAAGATACTGTATGGTACATAGGCCTATGCTGTACCGTATACAACATCCACTCCATGACTACATGTCATCCTTAGGCATTTTATGCTTACAGTTTTCTCCCAGCACATATATAACCTATGTCTGTCCAGTACTGCCTCCTCTAATGCTTTTTAGAACTTTATCACCACTATGCTTCAAATTTCAAGGACTCCATTCTCTTTCTAACTTTCATGCCTATTCAGAACAGTTTTTTATTTCCAGTAGTGTTTCTGTACATTACTTTATATTCTTATCACATTCTTCATTTACTTATCAGTTCTCCTTCACAAACCTATGACTTGCTTCTTGTATGACTTGCATCTCTCTTGTCATTTCTCTTTCACCTCCTCCACTACATTCCACTACACTGTTCTTCACTGAATCCTTTATCTCCTATGTCCAAAATGCATCATAGGTGCCAAACCAGTAATATGTGGTGTAATCTGTCCTTTTTACTTTCAACCTAAACCTAGAGCAAAAACCAATAAGAAAACAATTGAGTCACCTTCGTTTAAAATAGATATTCGTTATTGCATTTGCAATGCGGAGATAGCATTCCTCCGCTAAGGCTGAGTAGGGAAGTCCAGGGATCAGACAAGGTCGTCTGTAGGGCTTTCATATTGTGTCGAGCAAATTATTGTGTCTAGCAAATTACCTCACTCGGAAAGCAATCCCTAGACCAGCACCTCCAGGTGAATCTGCAGTGACCAAAGGAGGCATGATAATTAACCTGATGGCTGGAAAATATACTTTTATATTCATATGCTAAGTTCTGTAGTAAATTTCATAAGGTTGATGCACTAAATTATAACTTCTGTTGATGTTTTTTCGCTCATATACCAGTACGGTACCAGAATGCCAAATGTTACTGTCAATGGCTTTGCTATTCACAGTAAGGTTTTAGGCCTTAATCTTAGAGGTTGGTTGAGGATTAGCATGCTACTCACTGGTTCCATTATGGTACTGTTCGTACCATACAGAAACAGTGCCAGATTTATAAGAAGGCAGAAGAAGTAGTTACCCTGGACGAATATCTATAAGTTACCGATACTTAGATACTGTGCATTATTAAAAATTATTTCTTTTATTGACCTAAAAACAATTTACAATGGATATTTTAAGTTCTCACTTCTGGAATAAACTAATTTCTTATTGTTGACACATTTAGGTTCTTATTGCTTTATTTTTTTCAGATTACAGTCTCACACAGAAGACCCAGTTTGAGATGGAGAATTCTGTTTTCTGGGGTTCAGAAGAAACTATGTAGTCACTTCCAATTAAACCTACATGGCCTATAATAAAATGACTTTGTATGTGTAACTTTGATATGTAGTTTATTTTGTGTATTTGACAGTTCTACTAAACCTGAAGCACCCTGTGTGTTATAAAAGTGTGCTTGGTCACTACAGTATTTTCTCATTTCAAGAAAAGGAAAGTAATAGAAAAATATTTTGGGTTATTGCTGATTCTTTATCTTTTTTTTCCCACAGATTTCAAGAGCATGCAGTGATGGAAGAAACAGAAAAAATACTTCTTTAAAAAAAAAATATTTTGATAAAGATGTTTAGATTTTAGCCTGGTATTGTAATGATAGATTTTTCATTAATGTGTCTGTCTAGTCTGTGATATGCAAGTTACCCAGTCAGTTTGCTGTTAAATTCCCTTTGATTCTAGGCCTATATGAAAAGTTTTTACATAACGTTTTGATGAAGATGATCAGTGATGGTGAAAGTGATTACATAGGAATTGATATAATATATGAGATGGGAGTGTTTTGTGTAACTTCAAGATGAATCCATAGTTTGGTGATTACAACTAGTTGAGAAGAGCTCTTTCTGTAACACCATTCACAATGAGTAAAACAAAGGAGAGCAAGATGGACTCAAGGTCCCTGGAGAAGCGTCTCACAAGTGTGAAAGAAACATCAGACGACATCCAGCAGCTGTCCCGATGGTGTCTGCAGCACAAGAACCACTACCACTCCATCATCCAGGCCTGGTCACGTGCTCTTCGCAAGTGTTAGTATACAGTACTTGGTTACTGCAGGATACATCTCTAAGAATTTTGTACAGTCTGGCACATTACACTACAAATTCACACACATTTAGTGATTGAACATATATTACCTTTGCACTGTTACTGGCAGAGCTGTAGCATTAATATTTCAGGACCTCCATCATACCTTTTAGTACGGTACATAATATGATAAGCAAACAGATGATGATTTCCCAAACTGCTTACTCAGTGGAGTAATAGGCTATACCACTTGTCCTTTACAGCTAAGGTCCATCATCGCCTCACATTGTTCTACGTGTGCAATGATATTGTGCAAAACTGCCGCCGGAAGAAAGTATTGGACCTTGTTCAGCACTTTGCCACGGCCATCAAGGAATCTACTCCCCTAGTCAGGTGAGCTGCATATTTTCTCTTAGTTGCATGAGGTGTAGCTTTCCTTCTGGAGATATCTAAGGATTTTAATCATAATCATGCAGACTAGTTAGGGTACTTAATCATTCAAAATGGTACAACCAAGATGAGTAACTGCAGTTGGGTTTGTAGAAATTTTCCAAGGCCTATCAACAGATTTACTATGAGAAAATACCAACATGTGAGATATTGTAACTTGGCCTATGCATTTTCTTTGGACTTGTCTAAAGCCTAGTACACACCGAGATACAAAGTCGAGAGACAGTCTCGAGACTACAGTATGTATCTCGACTGTTACGAGACAATCCAAATACAGGCGGGCGACAGTCCAGCGATGTGTTGGAGACAAGGCAACTTTGTATCTGGATTGGCGTGAGACCGTCGCTAGACATTTCTTCTACTTTGTCGCTGGACTGTTGCTAGACAATCGAGTGACAGTCCAGCGACTTTGTCCAGTAAGCACTGATAAACAACCCATAGTTCCATATTCAACCAGTTAAACCAGTAGCGCTGCCTATCCAATCTAGGGAGAAAGTTGCCAGATATACAGGGTGTATCGCGACGTACAGCATTAACTTACACCAGAGATATAAAATATAATTTTGAGTAATTTTGAGTATATTTGTTCTATAAAGTAGCCTATGCTGTGTGTGATATTAGTAAAGTACAATGAATACTAATAAAAACTATATTAACTTGTGTTGTCAAATGGCAGTGAGCTTCGGAGGGAGTGGAAGCCTAATATCGTTTTCGGACCAAAGAGGCCTTATTTATTTCATCTTAATAAGTGTTATCATGATTGCAATATTTATGAGATGTTCTATAAAGTACATTGAATCATATTTTCAATACAGAGGGATAATACCAGGCCTGTATAAGAAGAAAATCCGTGAAATGTAGGGAAATGCTGAGGCTTGCAGGTAGCATTATGTCGGTAGAGTTTACCTAACCTCCAAAAGATATTAATCATATTTCGTCGAATATTATTTATAGGGGCCTGGTATTATTCCTCTGCATTGAATATATGATTCAATGTACGTTATAGAACATCACATAAATATTGCTATCATGATAAAACTTATTAAGATGAAATAGATAAGGCCTCTTTGGTCCGAAAACGATATTTGGCTTCCACTCCCTCCGAAGCTCACCGCCATTTGACAACACAAGTTAAAATAGTTTTTATCAGTATTCATTGTACTTTACTGAGATCACACACAGCATACTTTATAGAACAAAATATACTCAAAATTATATTTTATATCTCTGGTGTAAGTTAATGCTATACGTTGCGATACACCCTGTATAAATAAAAATTAAATTATTTCGGGACACAGGCTGAGAAGACAGTTTTGTGGAGATAAGTAATAACGGCTCTATGTGCATCGATTTATGCAAGATTAGAGTACACAGTATAAAAAAACTCTAGAATTGTTTAGAATAGTATTTGTAAATGCGAACTTTAAAAAGAAACAAAATATTTATACTCCGTCATCTGTTGGCAAATCCCTCCACACCGAGCGACTTGTATCTGGACTGTCCAGCGACACATTTAGATTTTCCTGAGACAGTTTCACAACAGTCTAGCGACATTGTTGTGTAACTTTTACTGGATAAAGTATCTTGGTGTGTATGTGATCCAGAGACAGTGTCTACCGGTTGTTGCGAAACAAATTTTAGATTTTTCTGAGACAGACTACAGACAGTCCAGAGACTTTGTATCCCAGTGTGTACTTACCTTAAGCTTGGTGGAAGGCTAATCTGTAGCTTGCTTGTGTCTAGGACTGTCATACATACTCTGTGTTCTGAAAAACACAATAAGCAAATATCTTTGGATTATGTTATTTCTATCATGGTAGTCAAGAGTGGAAAAGTCAACATCCAATGTCCCACCATGGGTGTAGAGGCCTTAAGATGAGCTACCATAGCTAGATCATTTATATAGCCTACTGCAAACACAAGTATTATTATTTGTTGACATCCCACTCATACTAGCTCATTTACTATATGAGCTCAAGGGGAGGGTCCTCTTGTTGGTAAATTCGAAGGCTACTGATTCCTCCAGACTATGCCAGGAAACAGACAACTCAGTCTTACAAATGGGGGTGTCTGTTTCTTGGCAAGGCTTTGTGGAATCAATAGCCCTCCAGTTCACCACCAAGAGAATCTCCCCTTAAGAGAAGAACTTGCTTGAACATAATTATCTTCTCTGAATGTGTTCTGTACTTTTCTTTCAGAGATGAGAAGATTCGTCCTAAGATTATACGGATATTCAATATCTGGGAGGAAAGGGGAATATATGATGCCAAGTTTATATCTGAATTAACTGAAATTGTTGAAAATGTGGGAACAGTGAATGCCACAGAAAATGACATTGTTCTGTCAAGCTTTCAGGTAATGTATGATTCTTTTATAAGTTATTCATATTTTACACCAGGTAATGCCTAAAGTTTTATTTAATTATTTTATACTTTCAGTTTGTTATAATACCACAGTTTTCTTACATGTTTCAATAGAAGTGAGTTTACTGACCTTTGAGAAAATTAAGACATGGTACACTGTACTCTTAGATTGGCTGTGTACAGTATAATAGCTTAAGCCTGTTGTGCACAAACAGATGATACACTAGCAATATCCTATCAATATCAAATATTAGCTTCAGAATTTTGCAATAGTATATGCTGATATTTCTACACAAAATATTTTTGCTAGAAATAAGAACTTGAACTTCTCACATAATCTTAATGACTGACTGACTTTTATTCTACATAGGCCAAGCTGTAATAATTTCTCACCTTATATAATAATTGATAGTCATAACCTGTATTTGTAATGACTAAATATTATGCAATACAGCCAGTACAGCTGGTAGAGAGCATCAGGAGTGTGTTGGCTATTGCCAAGACAACGGAGTCCATGCTGACTGACTTCAAGAACCAAGACTTTAGTCTAAATGATGAAGAAATTAATCAGCTTCAGCAGACAGTCAAAGGTAAGATGAATGTCAATGAAGCTTAACCCCTAGATACCACAATTATTCTCCTTTCCTAGCTTTAACTCTTGCCATAATTTGGGGACATGACATCCATAAATTACACAAGACCTCCCTGCATAACAACAGAATGGTCATGTGATTAGCTCGGCGCAACGTGTACCACTTATTACTCTAGCTGAACTCAAAAATTACCATTGCTACCAACAGCTTGGGAGATAGTTCAGTTAGTTTTCTACTGCCTGAGCCAACATCCCCACTATAGATGGGTGGCAAGATTCAACAAGTAACAGCCATTACAATATAGCCCCGGGAGAACATCAACAACAACAACAACAACAACAACAACAACAATAACAATATAGGATGTGTCCAGTTAGAGCAGGGTTCTTCAAACTTTTTCAGTCGTGACCCAGTTCCAGTTTTTACTAAGACATCATTCTCGTGACCCATAAAGAAAAATCTTTTACAAATGACCAGAGTTATCAAAGTAAAAAAATACAAGGCCTAAAACTGAAACACAATAATTATGATAAAAAGGCATTCTAACCAGAATTATAAACATGTAATGTTAGTAATTATATATATATATGCAATGATTTTGTTTTATTGATACTTGAATATATGAATATTTGAGTGTAAAAATATGTTAGGTTGATTCATGTATGAACTTCATATTTATTTTATCATTTTATTTTGTTCATGTATTTATTTTTGTGAACCTACGACCCAGTTTGGAGGAATTGGCGACCCAGTAATGGGTTGGGACCCGTAGTTTGAAGAACCCTGAGTTAGAGTACTGTACTCTGAACTACAGATAACCTGACAGTATACTTTGTATTAGTCACTTTAAAGATTGGAATGTCTCATTTCTGTCCGACACATCCTTATTGGAGGCAAAGTATTTTAACATGCTTTAATTATCAGTGTATAGCTTTTAGTGGTTATTATGTCATAGAATTGCACAGGTACTTCCAGATTCCTACCTGCATTCATATTTAAGTACATGTAGTACCAACAGTTTACATATCGGTATATTATTCCTCACTCGTATGAAAATCTTATGTTGTATTATGCAATCGTTGAATGGGAAGATGAAAGTCAAAACTAATATCTGTGGCTGAACAGTAGTCCTTTTCAGTAACTTATGGAAAAATACTGAAAGTATTACCTTGCCTCTGACTGGCTGATATGGGAGAGAAGCTATACCTAGTTGCAATAACTTTTACAAAGCTGGCAGTGAATACCATAAAAAAAAAAAATGCTGGTTATGCATTCTCATTTTTTCCTAATAGAGCGAGGAACAAGTCGGGAGCGTATGGAGGAGTTTGAGGAAGCAGTGATTGCTCTAGAGTGCTACATGGCTTCAGTGCAGAAGGAGGTGGAGGAAAGGACTCAGCTGGTCACTCTTCTCGAACAGGCTGAGATATTCTATGAAACACAGCGAGGAGAGGCAAAGTTGGTGGCCAATGTAAGTGATATTTTTAGTTAGGCTGTACAAATTATATTAGATTAAGAAGAGTGCAAAACTCAAACCTGTCAAGTCAGTATCATGCATGAAGATAGTCGAGTTGTTGATCTTATAAATTTGGATAATTTTTAGTCTAAGAAAAAATATAATTTTCCAGATAAGACATTTGATGTAAGATGGTACATCTTCAGTGAGATAAAAGAGTGTAATCACTCATTAGGAATATCATCCAACCAGTTTTGCAGCTCATCTCATACCAGACGATTTTCAGCCTTGCATTATTTAGTGCATATATACAGTACTAATGCATGCTGCACACTTAAAATGTTCTTTCAGCACCCATAGTCTAGCTGAAATACAGCAGCCAGACTCATGCCTTATAAACTACAATATTGCTCTGCACACAGCTATTATAATTTCTGCCATATTTAGTTACTGACCAGTAGATTTTCAGCCAACTCCACTTTTCATGGGAATCAAGGGGGTGGAGCTAATCATCCTCACATAAATTTCAAAATTTCAAGTGGTAGTACAAAATAACTGAATATCAATTTTTTTTATGCATTTACTTTGTGAACAGGCATACAAGAACTTTGGGAACAGAGTAAAAACCTTGAAAAGTAAACTGGAAGAAAAAATGAAAATGCTGCCTGAGCCCAGTCCAGTTCCGTCCCCAACTGTTGATGCTCCTTCACCAGAGAACAGTGAAGATGAAGATCTCAGCCTTCCTGATGCAGGCACATCAGGTAAGTCCATAAGTCTTTTTCAGATATTAAATTTTTGTTAGCTTTATTACTTTTACTAAAAGTAACTTTATGAATTCCCATGTACTGTCTAAATAGCTGGTCTAGGTAGATAGTCCCACCCACAGAGTTGCTACTGCCATAGTGTTGGAGAGCTGTATCTTGACTCATGTATACCTACATCAAGTCACAACACTACACAAAACTCTCACTGGTGGTAAATACAGTCTTCCCTACCATCCAGTTTTCCTGGAGCAGTTAGGGATTGGCTTTGCGCAGTGGCAATATCGTAACCAATGAGGTTGAGGTGGATGCTGCTGCGGAAAGCTAAATCCGTTGGTATTGGGAAAAGATTCACCTCGAGGAAGGGTAGGTAAGCCTTACCCTGCCTCCACGTGGCAACCTCGGGTAACACCTCCTTTTTTTACCATTTTTTATAAAGCAGGAGGTGAAGCTAAAGGGGGAGGCGGTGTGGGGGATTGGATTTTAGCTTCCCCCACATATAGGTTTTAGTAATTGTATATATCTTTTTAGTTTTTAACATTTTTTTAACATCCTTTTAACATCTTTTTAACCAGTGTGACCCTTTTTTTTAATGCTGACGGCCCGTGTCCCTCCGGGAATGAGCGCTGCATTGGCCTTGCCAGCCATCAGCGGCCCCCCAGTGGGGGAGTGGACAGATATGGCTGCAGGCGGGGGGGGGGGGTCTCCGGGTTTCCCTGTGGGGGAAGGGGGGGTGCATGAGAGTGGTAGCAGTGAATGTGAATGGAATGGTTGAAAAGACGAAGAGGCGAGAAATAGTTGAATGCTTTAAGAATGGAGGAGTAGATGTGATGGGAGTGACTGAGACACACTTGAAAGGATGGGGAGTGGAGGAGTGTGAGGCTGGAGGAGAGAGTGTGATGTGGGAGGGAATGGAGGGAGGTGTAGTGTGGACAGGAATGAGTGAGAAGTGTAAAGGAAGAGGGAGGGAGGGGTGTGCAGTGCTGGTAGCACCAAGGGTATGAAAGAGAGTAGATGGACATGGATGGTGTGGGACGAGAGTGGCATGGGTGACAGGAAAGATTGGTTTGGTTAAGTATGCATGGGTGTGTGCGTATGCACCTGTGAATGAGAGGAATAAGGCGGGGAGAGAAAAAATGAGAGATTTCTGGGAGAAGTTGAATGGGTGTTTGAGGAAGTTTGAGAGTGGGAGGAAGATTGTAATGATGGGTGATATGAATGGGAAAGTAGGAAATGAGAGAGTAGGAAGTATTGTTGGTAAATGGGGTGTGGAAGGAACAAATGAGAATGGTGAATATCTGGTGGACATCTGTGCTGAGAGGGGGTTGTTCTTGGCTAACACCTTCTTTCAGCACAAGATGATCCACCAGTATACATGGAAGAGAAGGGATGAGAGAGGAGAACAAAAGAGTTTGATTGATTATGTGGCAGTGGATGAAAGGTTGAGGAAGGATGTGTATGACGCAAAAGTGGTGAGAGGAATGGTCCATTGCTCCGACCATTTTGCGGTGTTGGTGAGGATGAAGGTTAGGGTTAAGTGGGAGTATGGTAGGAGGGATGAAGGGGTGAGGAATAAGAGGGAGGTGGCTAGTGGGAAATTAGATGTAGAAGAGTATAGGGAGGAATATAAGAGGAGGGTGGGTGAGGTGCTGGGGGATGTAAGGATGGGGATAGGGGAGGGAGTGGGAGTGAATGCGGTGTATGAAACGTTTAAGATGAGAGTATTAAGGACAGCAGCAGAGGTAGTAGGATATAAGTCACAGAAGAGGGGCAAGAAAGGGAGTGCTTGGTGGACAGAAGAAGTGAAAGATGCTGTAGAGGATAAGAGGAAGGCATATAGGAGAACACTACAGAGGAATGTGCCGGAAGAAGTGAGAGAGAGATGGAAAAGAGAATATAATGTGTGTAAGAGACAAGTGAAAAGGATGGTGAGTGAGAGTAAAAGGAGAGTGGATGAGGAGTTTGGTATGAAGCTGAGTGAAAAGTTTAAAGAGAACAAGAAATTATTCTGGAAGGAGGTGAAAAGAGAAAGAGGAGAAGGAAAGTCTGGTAGTGTGAGAATGAAGAGAGAGGATGGAGTTACTGTGAGTAGAAGTGAGGAAGTGAAAGAAGTGTGGAAGAGGCATTTTGATCGGTTGATGAATGGGGGGACGGGAGGGGAGGCGGTGGTGACATGCATGGGGATGGAGGCAGGTGGTAGACGACAGGATGTACAGGGAGAATTAGGAAGGGAAGAGGTTAGGAAAGCAATAGGAAAGTTGAAGATGGGAAAGGCACCGGGGGTGGATGGGATAACTGCTGAAATGTTAAAGTGTGGGGGGGAGGTAGTGGTGGAGTGGATGTTGCTTATATGTACATTGGCGTGGAGGCAGGGAGAGGTGCCAGAGGATTGGAGGAGAGCCATAATTGTACCTTTGTATAAGGGGAAGGGCAGTAAGGATGAGTGTGGTAGCTATAGGGGAATAAGTCTTCTTAGTGTACCGGGGAAGGTTTACGGGAAGGTTCTTACTGAAAGACTGGTTGAAGTAACAGGGAATAAAGTTAGTGAGGAGCAGGGAGGGTTCAGAAAGGGTAGAGGATGTGTGGACCAAATATTTGCATTAAAATCAATAGTGGAGAAATATATTGGGAAGGGTAAGAAGTTTTATGCTGCCTTCATGGATTTGGAGAAGGCATACGATAGAGTTGATAGGAAAGCTATGACAGAGGTGTTGAGAATTTATGGTGTTGGGGGGCCTTTGCTGAAAGGTATTGAGGCTTTTTATGCAGATGCAAAAGCATGTGTACGGGTAGAGGGTGATCTAAGTGAGAGTTTTAATATTAGTGTAGGGCTGAGACAGGGGTGTGTTATGTCACCATGGTTGTTCAATATATATATGGATGGTTGTATGAGAGAGGTGAAAGCCAAAGTGAATGGTCTGGGGGTGAAGTTGAGACTGAATGAAGCAAATTGGTCCCTGGTGGCAAGTTTGTTTGCGGATGACACTGTGCTGATGGCTGAGAATGAAAGGAATTTACAGAGAGTGGTGGACGAATTTCAGTCTGTGTGTAAACGAAGGAAATTGAAGGTGAATGTAGATAAAAGTAAAGTGATGGTATTTGAAAGAGCAGAAACTGAAGTGATTGACTTTGCTACACCTTACAGAGTGGCTGTACCAACTGGGACGAAGTGTGAGATAACTCTGAGGGGCGAGTGGATGGAGGAAGTGAAGGAGTTTAAGTACCTGGGTACAGTTATGTGTAAACATGGAAGTATGGAAGGAGAAATTAGGGAGAGAGCAGAAAGGTCATAGGATCACTGGGAAGGATTATGAAGGGTAGAAGTGTGAGTATGGAAGTGAAAAGGGGACTACGAAATAGTATAATCCTGCCAACACTGACATATGCGTCGGAGACATGGACATGGAGTAGGGCGCATCAGTCTAGAATAGGTGCTGTGGAAATGAGTTACTTGAGAGGAGCATGTGGACTTACTAGATGGGATGGAGAAAGTAATGAGAGTGTGTATGAGAGATGTGGAATGAGTGAGAAGGCAATTGGCATTGAGTGTGGAGTGGTTGAGAGAGTGAAACGTGATACATTGAGATGGTTTGGACATGTGGAGAGAATGCAAGGTGTGGAGTTTGTAAAGAAGGTGTATGGAAGTGAAGTTGTGGGACCTGGTGTGAGAGGTAGACCTCCGGTTAGATGGAAGAACAGAGTGGAAGAGTATGTAAAGGAGAGAAACGTGAGGGGTAGAGTAGGGATGGACCAAGTAAGGAGGGAGTGTTGGAACAGGGAGAACTGGAGACACTTCTGCCGTGGCCACCCCCTTGGGGGGAGTTCCCGGAGGGAACGAGGCGTCAGAGCTATAGATAGATAGATAGATAGATAGATAGTTAGGGATTGGCCCCTTTGTGAGAGGCCAACAACCACTGGGATAACTTATTGCTGAGTTCTGACTTCTGCCATGACCAGTCCTGTTATATTCAGTCATAACAAACATCTCATACACGCTTTCATTCCTTTAGGCTCTCCTCATCAACCTATAGATTTCATGGGGGCAATCTCTAAGTCCTGTCACATTGATACAACAAAGCATGTGGAAGTACCACCTGATAATGATTTTTTTTATATTTCAGGTTTTGGCTCTTTCATGAACTCTTCCAAATTAGCTGATTTTGCGAAAGAGGCTTTAACTAGAGATGGAGGTAATGACCTGGAGAGTCGTCTGGCTGCTTTTAGGGAAGGTGAACCATCTTCAAAGAAAGGGAAATCATCCTATCATGAAATCAGAGATGTCCGGTCTCCCAGAAGTAGTTCAGACTCATGGGAAATAAAAGATGTAAGTGATCGATACAAGTGTCACAATGACTGGGAATCCCAATCTATTGAAGATGTGACAGAAGTCCGGAGCTCATGGGAAGTTGATACCCCTGTTGAAGTTCGATCTGAGCCCCGGAACGAAACCCGATCTGACACCCGGGCTGAATCCCGGGACTATGCTGCTTCAATCCGAGAACACCGGGGATCTAGAAGCTCTCGCGACTCCCGAGACTCACGTGAGAGTGGAATGGATACCTACAGGAGCAGCAGGGACCGAGATCGTGTTTCCTCTGACCGGGACTACCACAAATCCAGAGAACATGAATACTCCACTTCCTATGACACTCCAATTCAGATGCCCAAGGTAGGCATATGTGCGATTTCTTTTAAGAACATGCTTTCCTTTCTTATCCAGTATTACTCCAAGGTATAGTACATAAATATTTCAATCACTTTGATATTCCCATCATCCACTTGCACAGAATACAATGACTCCAACTCCCTCTCCATTATCATCACCTTGCTCTCACCCACATTTACTTTTAAGCAGTGGCATTCATTCACCTCTGAAAAACTTGCCACTAATATTTCTAGATCCCTTTCACTACTATCCAGTAGCACCACCTCTGCCAACTCTATACTGCATCATTTCCAATCCTTTTTCCAATAATATTGCCTTGCTTCTATCATCATTCCATCCATGTACACATTGAACAACCATGGTGACCACACATTCTTGTCCTTGTCTCACTCCATTATTAATAAGTTTAAATAATTCCAGGAGTTGAAACCCATGAGTGCCGCTGAACTCTTGGACACGTTTGGGAAGGCTTACCAGAGCAACAAGGCCACCACTTCTGGGAGCTCAATTAGCATCACAACATCTTCTGTTCCCTCATACAGCACTACCAAGTCTGTCACCACTTCCATTCCTGATACATCAATACCAGACCTCTCTCGCCCTCCTCCTCTTTGCATATCAGGACCATTACCTTCTAACAATACACCTACCACTGAATCTCCAGCCCCCTACATCCCTGTCACCACCTCATCTCCTTATTCCAATAAACCACAGTATTATCCAACACCTTTAGAGACATCACCAAAACCTTTGTTTCCTCCCACTCCAACAACTGAGCAGCCCCCTTACCCACCATACAGTGTTTCACCATCTATGTGGATTCCACCTCCACCTCCCCCTCCCCCTCCCCCAGAAATTTGTATTGATGGTGTGGATGGAACTGGCCCAGACTATGATTTGAACAGGAGCTACAACCAGGGGGGTTGGTCAGACTTTGAACAGTACAGCAACGCTGGGGATGTTCCTGATGACTCAGATGATCGCAACTGGGGTGAACCTCCAGGAAAGGAGGAACTGGAGGCTTTGGACACACCTTCCTCTCCACCTACATTTGAAAAGGGCTTCTCTGGTGCCCTGCCCCCTCCTCCCTTACCACCAGCTTTTTGTACATCACGAAGCAACCTACGGGAGTTAGTATCCGAGGGAGAAGATAGTGATCATAGAACCAATTTAGTGAGTATCCAGCCCAGGGACAGGGACAGTGATTATCGTTGCTATGACTACAGTTTCTTGTCAGATCATGCAGCACAGGGTAAGGGAGAAAAGATTCCCTCAATTCAGTCCCTTTTTACGGGTAAGGATGACATGGATTTGCGTGTAAAGAAGTCTTCACAAAAACAGTCAAAGGATGACTCTGGATCTGACATGGACATTAGTGCTTCAGAGGATGACATGGATATAAGTGATGAGTCTGCGAAAGAAGCTGTGAACAACAAGAAAGGAGGTAAATCTAAAAATGCGAAAGAGACCCCTAAGAGAAAAGAATCGAATAAGTCTTCACAAGCCCAGGAGAAGACCAGTGTAAAAAAGTCCAGTGCAAGTGATAATACCAATTCATCAATTCTGCCTATTAGTGTTATAGGAGGAAGAGCAAGTAAAAGTGGTATCAGTGTAGTGAAACCAAAGGATCCCAATAGTACTGTAGGAAAGGTAAGTGAAGTTGATAAGGAGACCCCAGTTTCTACCGCTGCAAAAGTAACAGAAGGTAAAAAAGCAGAGAAGAGGAAATCAATTGACTCAGAGGGTAGCACTTGTGAGTCATCCTCGAAGCCTAATAAAATGTCCAAAGATAGTGGTGCTAGTGGTAAGAAAGAGGGAGATGCGGGGAAAGGAAGAAAATGGTATGATGACTTCAAAAAAGCTGTAGCAGAGAGTGGGGAAGATAATAAAGATGTTGGTAAGCCCAAATCTGGAGAAAGAGAAGAGAGGAACTCAAAAGAGGATCCCAGTACAAGTAGCAAGGACAGTACAGGTAGTGAGAGTAATGTCATAGAAATCATCAAAAGTATGGATCGAGAATTTCACCAACAGAAAGCGCGTGGTAAGAATTTCAACAGTAGCCGAGGGGGAGGCAATTTCACTCCTCATCAGGGAAATGGGAGTTACTATGGTGGGTCACAACACCAAAAGAACTGGAGTTTTGGTGTGGGGCCAGGGTTCTTCTCCCCACGTGGTGGTCGGGGTGGTGGCTATCACGATGGTCCACGACACGGTTCGTCTGGGAGGCCTTATGGTAGAGGGGGCCGTGGTGGAGGAAGGTGGGGGGGTGGGAGGGGAGGGAGAAATTGGTGGTAAAAGGAGGGATTATAGCCGTGAAATCCTTGTGCATGTTGACTTAGGGCAGGGTGGGAGAAGATGTATAAAATGGGATAGTTCTGATGGAAAACCAGTGGGTATAGTTCATTCAATACATGCATGAGCACTACAGAACCACTTGAACTTTGTAAATTCTATTTAGTGGTTAATGTGGCTTAATGAAAGTTAAAATTGTTTGAAGTGATTACTGTATACAGCAGCAGTAAAAGTCAGGTCCCTTTGATCTGAATTTTGCTTGGGTAAATGAGGTTTCATAGTAGATGGTACAAATATTCTTCATTGCCCTGTTAATTTGATCTTCCTTTTTCAGAGTGTTTTTTTATTACCAGGGATAAAATTTGTAGGTGCCGGTATGTAGTCTGCAACTTTGTTCCATATTAATGTGGTAGTTTTTATATAAACCTTAATACTGAAGATCTGTCTATGAATAGAATACAGTAATACTTAATATATTGATGTCAGTGATGTAATATACACATACCTGAGATATGTCTATACAGTACTTTACTGTTGTATTATATATAATATTTCTATTCTGAAAATTGAAAGGGATTGTCCAAGTATGAATATTATACATTCATCATGGAAGGTAAGGGAAGGAGTTTGCAACATTATAATTTTGTTTCTTGGAAGCAGGGTTTAATTAACTCATTCCCTTTTGAATTATAGTGATGGGGTTATTACATGGAGTTACCCATAAATATTTGCAAATTTAATACTTTTATATACAGTACTGGTAAAATTACTGCTATTTAACTTTATCTAAGTCGCTTATCAATGTAATTATATTTTATGAAGGGCTAGATAGACAAGCCTTCTGTAGAACCTTGCCAAATGAGGTGAAGTTGTTGTTCTGCTTTAGCAAACCCTTAACCCAAAGTGTTGCCAGTCTAACCAACTTGTGATTTTGCTGGTTCCAGGCACCTCCTGCATTTAGTTTTTATTTTGAAAATGGAAATTGTATGTTCTAGACCCATAGAAAAAGGGAAAAAAATTCTCACTGGACCCTGGAAAGAGGATATATTGGCCTCAAAATATAAGCATGGCAAACATACTTCCCCATGTAAGTAGTAATTACTACGTGCTAAGCTGAGCATGCCAAAGCATGTCCGTATTCCGCCACTGTATCATCAAGATATCAGTGTGTTGATATATCATCTGTTTATAATTGGTATATCAATAAAATGGGCCACATTGTCATGCATTCCCCCTTTCAAGACCATAAAATTCTCAGCTCCTCACAAAAGTAATTTCAATTAATCTTGGCGTAAGGAGCCATTCTGTGGACTTTCGGGTTAAACCTAGGTTGCCACCCCTTTATTGCTGTATATCTGTTGCCATCTGGCTCTGAAATATCATTATATTCCTTGATACAGTCCTAGGATGCTTACCAGTTCTGGATAAAATCATCTAGTGTTAGTCTATTAAATGTGCCACACATCAAAGGGCTGAAAGGAAGGCTTTCTTCCATCACCGCACTACTTCTTGAATTTGGTAGCAAATATAATCAGTGAAAGGTCCTCGAATTAAATTTTCATTTACAGTACATCACGAGTGCTTGTTCTTCATTCCAGAACAAGGATTTTGTTTTAATGGGTTGTTAATTTATTAGCAACTTTGAGATCATTGGTTCCTCCAAATGAAACGGGTCCATCATATGAGATGGTCGACACCAACCCTTACCTAACTTGATGCTAATGACCAGGCATACTTCATAATGGATGAGACACACATACAAATACTGCATATTAAAGTGTTCTGATTTACTGTGAGTAAAATGGAGGTTACTGGGACTTCCAAATTGTCACAAATCAGCACCTATACTGAGGAAGTCTTTCATGGCACTGTTTGGTATAATCAGTAACCTCTACATAGCCAAACAATCTTTGGCACCTCCAGGTCATACTTGGAAACCAGTATATCACTAGATATAAATTTTAAGCATGGACAGATCCAGCAGTAAACATTTCTGTAAGAGTATACTAAAGAAGTTTGTGATGTTAGTAAATTGCTGGAACCATTAAGCTTTTCTTTGACATCACAGGTTGACATCACAGACCCTTTAAATACCAGTGAAATTTTACTTTTGCTGCAGAATGTAGTACACATGAATCTTAATTGAATGCAAATCACTATTCCTGAGACAACTTTGATCCTCTGCCAAATTTTTGAGCCAAAAGTATTCAAGCATTTTCTGTTTTGGCTCTGAGATTTCCAAACTGAATTATCATAAGTATACTTGGTACAGTATAAAGAACTACAGTGCTCTACCTGTGATTTTTTGTTTGATCATTTTTGCACCATATGTAATCTGTCAGTGACTTGTGCCGAGATGATGTACTTGAACATGTTAGTTTCAAACCCCTTAGTTATATTTGGAAATCATGGAGGAAAGCAGTGTAAGATTTGGGTTGTAACTAAAAATAGCCTATATGGACGATTATGTATACCATTTCTTGTTATCAGCAATGGGACTTAAAATACTGGCTTATCCTGAAGGAATTAATAGACCTTATCAAGGTTTAGGGTTTTGAGTTTTAGAAATAGTTATTAGTAATTGACTACAGTGTAGAGGTAATGTTGAGTAATAGTTGGAACTGTGGTAATGTTTTGTACAGCAACTCCATAGAAATGTGACCAGTTAAAAAATGCTGACTAATATTTTGTGAAAGAGGGGCGTTGATTATGGAATCTTCTCTTCATTCAGAATCGAGTTTCTTCCTACTTATGTTTTATCATTTGATTTAAAATCATCCAACTATGTAGGAGATTAGTTGTCATATTAACTGTCTTGGTTGTCAAAGCGTAGAAAGGTGAGATGCTTTAAGTAAATTAGTGCTCGACTGGTACTAGAGTTTTGGTGCTGATGCTAATACAGTACTAATGATATAGACAGAGGAAAATATGTTCAATATATCTTTCTGACATCAAGCACCCAGTAATAGCTGTTGTCTCCTACAGTTTTTCAACAATGCAGTTAACCCTTGGATGGTATGTTTTCCTGTGGTAGCTGAAAGGTATGCACTTTGACACTCAGGGTCATAGATTAGGGTTGTGTGGGTTTGAATGATCAGGAATCTTGTGCTACATAGTAGTTCTTGCTTGGCACTGTAGAGTATGCCTTTCAAAAGGGGAGTTGATTTCTAGTTTTAGTTAGAGAAAGATATAAAAGCAATTGGCTGTCAGAAGGGTTAATTATACAGCTAAAAAATATTTTACATACTCCGTGCTTGGGTAAAGGTATCAGTCGGATGGTTAAAGGTCATTTACATTTCTTTCAGTCATACTTTCGGTAGAGATCATGGTGATGCTTTGTGAATCTGCACAAATTTTGTTTCTGGTGTAACAGGTTTGTAAGAATTAAAATGTCCTCACTTCCATTGCTGTGTACTCTTTTGAAACATTTTGATATGTGGGTGCTGCACAGTCTTGCCTATGGATCCTCCAATACCCAGTGACTATCAACAGGTATTCCATCTATTTCCTCTGTGCTTGCTGTCCCTCCTCTCTATCACCTTCTCCTTTGTCCTTCATTGTGTTCTGATCATCTTGCACCCAGGTTATACTATAATTTTATGTTAACGTCGGTACATGGGAACACCTTGTATAAAGTAAACATCATATGTTATTATCTTTACACAGAATGCTGATCAGTGAAGAGAAAAAAATAATTTAGCAATATTATTAGCTGGAGATTTTTCTGGTGATGAGTAAAATCATCTGGAAAAAGTCACTATTAAGTACTGTACTATTATAAGTAAAGGGTTAAGTAAACTGGTTTTAAGTGAGGTTGGAGTAGATGGACAAGAGATGTAAAGATAATCATAGATTCTGTACATATTTATGTATATTTAAGGTCAAATATTAATGTATGGATGTGTATGTGCAATCAAGATGGGAGTGTGTATAATCCTTATGAATGTCCAAGCCAGCTTAACTTTTGTCTTCTTCCTATTATGCAGCTGGACTTTTGGCAAATGAGATGTGTAAGACATAGCATGAAAGTGTTAAGAAGGTATAAATACAGTTGGCAAATTAGAGGATAATGATTTCTCTAAACCAGAATGAACTGTAAGCATAAAAATGTATACTTACCAGCAACATTTTGGGAACCTCTGTCAAATCTGTGCCCAAAGTAGGATTCTGTCATGGTAAGTGTTTGTTTTGTTGGAAAAATTTTTATCCTATAGTTTGCTGGTGTGTTATACCCATTGAGTACTGTACTATAATGTACTCTTGTGTGCATTGTTAGCTGTAAGTTTGGTATCTGCCTGTCAGAACCTAGGGAAAATGTACTTCAGGATTTATGCAAAGGGAATTTCTGTTTTGTGTAGTTACTTCTTGAAGCATTTTTATCTGTTCACAGTTCTTTTGGTATATGCTTGGTCTTGGTAAGCATCATGATAGGCTGAAATTTTCAGAATAGAAGAACATGGATACCATAATATGTTCTTATTGGTAAAATGTTTTAATGCCTCATTCACTATAGTATAAAGTATTACTGTATACTTAATAAAACTGTAAATTTCTTGTATATTTTGAGAACACTACTTGTGTAATAGTTATTTCACATAACTAAGGGGTTACAGCTAACATGTTTTTATAAAGATATAAAAATGTACTTCTGCATACACTGACGCAAATGTATTTTAAAAGGTAATAAGCCCTCTATAAGTCGGCACAACAGAAGCTCTAGTACTGCTGATGAATCTGGTCTTCTGACGTATTCTTGTGCTCCTCCAAGGGAGGTAAACTAGGACACGGGAAGAGAAGTGTCAAGATGCAGCATAGCATGCCTGCTAACATCTACCACAAAATTCCTGACATATTGGGTATTGCTTAGGACATCAAGTTAAACCAAGACATTATATTGTGATGCCAGTAGTCAATACTTTTTGGTATAAGTCCTCATAGCTAACTACGTTGTAATTTTACTGATAGTCTTTTGTTTTTATTATTTTACTATTCTATGTATTTAATTATTATTATTATTATTATTAATATTATTATTATTATTATTATTATTATTATATATTATTATTATTATTATATATTACTGTATTATTATTATTATTATTATTATTATTATAATTATTGTTGTTTTTATTTTTAGTGTTTGCTTTGCCAACTACTGTAATATGCAATTCTGATTATTTGAAAGTTGACTTATAAAGGGTTTATTGTAATTGCTTTCTTTTTTCTTTTTATTGTTCTATGGTGTGGTGTATGTTGCAGTGAAAATTAGGTTTAGCAGCTAGCAATATGCATTTTGCTGATTAAGATTATTTGTTTCTTATAGTATATTGTATTCAGTTTTGAGAATATAGATGCAAATGTGTTGGAATTTTGTAGTATAGAAAGAGCAGGAACTTAGATTCTTGCTTTGTCTCATTACTTTTCACTCTAAATGAGTACTTTTGGTGATTCATATTCATAATGTACAAGGTACATCTAGAACTTTGAATTACCAATATTACTTTAGTTTTAAGGAGTATGAGGTTTGCATAAAATAAATACCATTAAAGGGGATGCTTTTAAGTAAATTTAGGCCTCTCCCATAATTGGTGTTCATTGTAGGCAGTCTGTCTGTGAAATATATGTTTACAGGTGGGTTCATGAAGTAGTCCATACATTACTTTAATTATTAAGTTTGGTGTGTGTATTGTAGTTTGTGGACATTTCTGAACATTGCTAATAAAGCTAATGGTCATTCCTCTGTCTCGACCCACTTCTGTCATGAGTCAAGAGAGAAAGAGAGAGAGAGAGAGAGCAAGAAAGGAAGATCTGTGTGGATGAAGTTTATTTAATTTTGCTGACGTAAGGGGGAGGAAGATGAGGTCAATGAATTGGAGGATACTGATTCTCCTCTAACTTTGCCACAAAACCTGCCATATCTTTTAAGGTGCTTTGTTGTTTTGTTTTAGTTTTGAGGAATCCTTAGGCAACATTTTACTGAATACTTACTCCCCTTAACAGCCATTTCCTTGTACTGTATAGGAAAAATTCAGTTTAATTAGTGAGGGAGTGCTGATCAGTAGTAATTAAATTTTGTTCAAAGAACAAAAAAAAAATGACAATACCATGTGAAACTTATTCCTGAAGTAGAAATAATTTTCACTAAAATCTGTTTCTCCTGGAGAAAATATTTTATTAACATTGGTGTATCAGTTCACTAACTAATTGACCGTGGAATTCACAGGCATAATATCCCAGAAATTTTGTACAGTTGTGATCCATAATTTCTTACCCACTTCAGTTGACATTTCAGTACTGTACATATTTTGACAAAATAATATCCCAGTTTGCAATACTTTGGGCTATTTTCACAGTCATTCCTGCTATTTAATTAAGGATTTCTCTAACCACACATTTTCAACCATTATTACCTCCAGACACATTACACATCTATAATATGGTGCATTGATTATGGTTGCTACTTTGTTTTTTAATCAGATTAATTATATTATTTTTATTCTTGAGTTCTGGTCTTTAAAACAGTAGTATAGACACGTGAAATTGGCCCCAATATAAATGTTGCAGAATGACCTTCATACTCAGCCAACTTTCAGAGAGAAAAACTTTGTTTACCTGATGGTCAGCCAATATGGGTGAGAAACTGTGACACTTCTCTGAGCAGTGTGAATGATAAACAATTAGTTGAATGTATGTCAGTTTCCAGGTGTGATTGAAGTATGAATAGATTTATAATCTTTTTACATGAATTTAGTACTTAGGACAGGAGAATGATTCCTGTACTAATACTAATACTTTTCAAGGAAGTTACCTTTAAAAGAGAATTTAAATATTTAATATTCATCTTGCCACTTTGACATATTAATGAAGGCATTTACTTTGCTGGATATGGTGGCCAGGAGTTTGCATGAGAAGCATTGTCCCCATAGAGGTCAGAAAAACATTTATAAAATGAAGTACTGAACAAGATAATTTGCTTTTTTAAGCTAAGTCATCATAAACATTGCTGTGCTAACTGACATAATAAATCCAAAGCAAAAATGGGTCTGTGAACAGGCTTATCAAAGTATAGTACAGTCATAATGAATAGCCCATGGAAGGCAGTGGTTTTCCTTTGACAATTTACACCATTGTAGGTCACTCCAAGGATGGTATATTACAGTACTGTACTTAAGACCTGTACAACTTTTCATAGTTAATTGATATAACTTTTACCCTTTGGACTCAAGGAGTGCTTTTTTCTAGGCAAGAAAATCTGCTATTTATAAAATGATTTGCTTATGGCTATGGAATACGGGTTACCATAACACTCGGGCTAGGTTGATGTCTGAATAGTGTTCATCTTGTTTTGTGGTACAGTGAGATAGCCTCATAGTGCTTTACCAGGTATTACACTTTGTATTTACTTAATCATAGGAAAATGGGTTTTTCCTCCATTGTTGGAAATTATTTGGCATTAGTTGAATTATATCATCTACGACCTAAACTTATAGAATTACGAGCTTGAGTATTAGGCCTACTTTGCAAAAATATGTAACTTAAGTATGGCTACTGTTGCCTGGCAGAGGCCAGAGTTAAAATCATTATACTTCTACTAGTATTGAAAGGTTTGCTGACTAGATAGAGTAGCCCAGCACAAGATTTGAAAATTTTCATTTTCTCTCAAATGCTTCATATAAGGTACTACAGTATATGGAGTCACTCTACATTGTTTTTATATAGAAATTTTACTATGTTCTCATGATTTGTTCATCATCCAGAGCAGGTAATGAGGATGTCCCATCATCATCAACACCGATGCCATACAGTATTATAATTTGTTGTTGACTAGCTGACAAATTGGCGAAGTTCAGCAGGTTCATGATTCAATGATGTAAGGCTTCTAACCCCTGCACAGCAACATTACTCAAAAGTTTCTTTGTGGAAACTACACAGATGTCAAGATACCCAAATGTTGGAAAGATCTTTTAAAGTTTCTCTTTATATTTAATGTCACTTTCAGTTTTGCTGCTGAGTATGAGTCATACAGTATTTTTGTTATTGTACAATACAGTACTGTGCTGCCTGTCAAAAAGACTGATTCAAGGATAAGAGTAGAATCATTTGAACTTTTTAACCCATTACTTTGGTGTTATTACTATTTGACTGAATTATCAGTCACTACCAACAAATTGCAAGCAAATAAATGTTCTGTCATCCCCTCGTAATTCTCTCCACACCGTAGTAGAAGGTGGGAAATAGCCTTGGCTCGCATGCAGCTTGGTTACACTAGAGTCACTCATGACTTCTTGATGGAGTGGAGGTGTTCCTCCTCTCTGTCAGTGCCGGCGAGTTTCAGGTCATGGTACGGTATCTCCTAATTGCCCCTGGTTTCAAGCTTCTCGACAGCTGGCCCTTCTGTCTCTACCCTTGGCCAACCTTCCTCTTTGACAGACTTTGAGTCCCCTACATTCTCTCTTGAACACCTCTTGTGCATTTCTTGTCCATTACCTCCCTTTTACCCTATATATAACCCAATTTGTAGTTTGACTAGCCCATTTTCCTTTGCAGTGCAATATGTTAATAGCAAACTGAATCTGAACCTACATGTTTATATTGCAGTTAATATCTGCTTATTCGTGGCTTCATAGGAGACATAACTTATGTTGCCTGCTGGCTGTAGTGATCATCTCCATTATATTGGCCTTTGAGGCTGTAGAGGGGTTATGTAACCTATTATCCTGGGAGGATACAAGACCACTGCATCATCTTAGTTACCCGTTCCTGGAGCTCCCATGGTCCCAGATCGCCTGAAATTCAGTCAAACCGTAGACCAGACATTTAAGTGGGATTAGGTAGTATAATATTACATACATTTCATATATTGGCACCCTGATGAGATATCATTGATAACATATACTGTACAGGGACTCTTCATAGACATACGAACATAGCCATACACACACAAACATGCATTCTACACACCTGACATACTCACTCCCAACCTACATCAGCAACCAGCACAGATAGGGCTTTTTTGGCTATCACTCCCCAGGTCGTATTTTGTTGTGGATGATAAGACTCTTATAATTGTACCTTCCCTAGATGTTATAAATGATACTCATTTTGTAAATTATCCTCATAAGGGTGGACAAAAGGCTAAGTCGACTTGTGGTGAGTGTCCTTGCCTAGATTTGAATCCTGGACAGGACAAACTGACAGCCTTACAGTCAGCAACACTGACTATTTAGTCATTGCATCTCCCATTTTAACACTGGAAGGCAAATTCCTGAAAAAGAGGAGCAGTTTAAAATGTATCTTAAATATAAGACAGACTACAAAAGTTTGTCAGACATCCTTCTGACATGAATTTGTTCACTATTTTCCCCCTACCACTCATACTTGCCATCATGCCAAAAATCCCTCGAGTTTGACGTTCGGTTCCATTATAATAATGATAAAATATATACTAGTTAGTGTCACATGGTCTGAGGTGCCTGGGACTAGTGTAACATTAATGTTGGTCTTGGATCAACAGTACAATACTATGGGCTTTGGCTCTGAGGGGTTTCTTTGATTAGGTACATTATGTTAGTGACAGTAAAATATTGAGATGAAGCAGTGTAAAGCTCAAGTGAAGTAATTACAGTATTGATGATGACTGAACTTGCAGCTTGAGGAGTTTGAATGTGGCGAGTAAAACATTTTGGCAGGAGACACTGAAACAGTAAAAAAAAATTTGCTGGGATGATAAATGTCAAGCATTAAATTTGAATGTGAAACCTACTAAATACCTTGAAAAATTATCTAAGATAATTTAACTAAAAGTTAATTTCAGATGATGATTTGAATTATTCAAACATCCAATACAATTAGTAACCCAAGTACAGTAAGTTAAAGGCAGTTGCACTTCAAAGATATGAAATGTGATGTGCTGTGAAAATGAGTGAAAACTGCTTATTGTAGTTTCTTTAAAAAGTTTTAACCATAATTCATACTGCTTACAGTATTCAATTATATGCTGCTAAAGTTTCATAAAAAGTATTTGGAACAAATGTGTTGTATATGTACAGCTTGTACTTGGAGCAAAATTATGTTCTTTGAATCATATTCAAAATATCTATGCTAGACTATGAAACCTTCCCAATAGTACCTCCATATCAAGGTCTGGTGTCCAGCTCAGTACAGTAATAAAAAAAGAGGCAGCATTAGTACCAGGCATCTCTATCAACCTTACCTGGATTGAAGCATCCTTATAGATATTGGACACTAGTTAGTGCATTGGTAGCATTTTTGTCACATGTTCCCCCATAAGGGGTAGGGTAGGGGTATTGTCGGGAGATGTAGACAGTGTAGTAAAGGTCCATCATACAGAGCCTTCCTGGCCTAGAGTGATCTTTCATCCTCAGATCAATTGTCACATGTCCATACAGTAAAGCTGTGAGTTCAAGACTTGTCATTGTTGTGTGCAAACCTTTTATTGGAAATGTTACCAACCTCACTATGGTTATATGGCCTGTATGACCTGATTTGTTGGAATATATTTGCACATATAATCGAAAAATAGTCAAAATAGCGTTAACACAAAATTGGTACTGCTGTACAGTATTACTTTTTTCCTTCCGGTAACCTTCTCTATCCTCTTCCAAGGGAGTGGCCATGGCAGAGTAGTTTCCAATAATCTCTTGTGTGTACTGTAATGTCAATAAAAAAAGTATTTTGTTAACTTTGCTTTCAGACTATGATGAAACAAATTATGTGATTGATAAATGGCCTGTACCCATACTCACCTTACCTAAGCAGTTGGAGGTAGATCAGTCATTTCCAAATTATACAATACATCCATACAGATACAATTTGTAGTCACTACACAACTTCCTTGAATACTATATTCCTCCTTGATTTCCTTCTTTCTCATATATTCCTCTTCCATACTCATTTTCATTGTCTTTCTTTGTTTCCTACCATAGTTGTTAGTTTTTGTTCCATGTTTGTTTCCTTTAATCATGTTAGTGCTGCATGACCTTTCTGACCTGGCACTAGTATTGCAGTATTAGTTCCTCTTGCAACACCATTTCCCTTCTTCACTCTGTATATACCTGTGCTTGTTTGTGTTACATTGATTACCACACAGGTATGATGCAAGAATTTCCCAACTAGTAACTTTTTACATGCCCCACCTCCCATAAAGAACTAATGCCATGGTGTGTAGAATATTGAATGTGATGGTATTGAGCCAGGGAATTGGGATTTACAGTACTTGTCAGGTGATATGCATAAATTGTGTGGCATGCAATTTTGCAGAATGAAATAAAGTACATCAAAATAATTAATGCAGTACTGTACCATTTTAGCAGAATTATAAACCTGTTGTATTTAGTCATGATTCACACTAACTAAATTTCTTACAGTATGTAGGTATACAGTATAATAATTTCCAATAGCATAATATAACCTAAATGTTAAGTCAATGTCTCTGAGGTAGGAAAATCCCCAATAGAGGGTAGCCATGGCAGAAGAATGTACAATGTTACTTTTATCTATTTGTTCTCACAGGCATTTTTGTTTTGGAGTTAATCACTTTCAAGTTGTCAATAATCCCTCCTTTCCTAATTCTTTCAGTAAAGTTTGCTATCCTTTCTCACTGATGCCTACTCAGGTGGAATAATTTATTAACATGACCATAGGTGGTGCACTGCCATTAATATTTTTGATCTTCCTTTCCAGTCATTGAGCAGGCAGTCCTAGTACTGTACTATCCTTCACCAGCCATTAATAACTGTCAGTAATTTCTTAAGCCATCTAGGGCAAATGATTTGTGTAAAATTTTGGCAGAACACTGTCCTTTAATGAAATGGGTATATTAGGCAAGCTACAAGGATATATAAATTTATAGTACTTTTTATTGGCTTGGAGTGCCTGTTATTGAAGATGCCTCTGGAAATTGATTGTTGTGCTACTCGGGGCCAGGCTGGGGGTGTAGTTGCTCTCGCTCGCTTTAATTCTCAATGCTATGCCCAATGTTGATAAGCTTCTTCATCCAGCCCATACAATATATAGCCCATGAGAACAATGCTACTTGTGAAATATGAAAACCTTCATGGAGTGGATATTTTTTTGTACTACATGTATTACGCATTTCTTCCTAAAAGGTAAAGCAGAATTATGAATCTTGAGTTGATTCAGAACCTTTATGATCACATGAAGACAACTCTTGATGTACAGTATGTCACAATTGTATTTAGTGGAGCACCCATGGCCGCATGGTAACACCTTCATCTCCTGTGCACTCCTCATCATAACACAGCAGCAGGAGCTTTGACATTTAGGGTAATAGACGGATTACGGGTGACTTGAATTCTAGTCATGACAGAGTCTTGTGCTTAGTAGTGTAGAAAATCCATGTATGGAGAGATGTCGTATGATATAAATTCATATGATTTTTCAATGTTTATGGAGGCACGTTGCATGTCTTGCTACAGTACAGTACATGTTGGGGACCGTCATACCTCTGTTAAAGCTCATTTTGGCTGCACCTTTCTCATGTAATACAGTACAGTTTTGTGGGAGGAATATCTCATTCTTTTTTGTGATAAAACTTTTCCTGCACGATTTTTTGTATGGAACAGTTTGTATCCATACAGGTAAAGCTCAACTTAACTTTGCCATGCAGAATCAAGCCAGACTTGGAGGAGCTGTCAGGCAAAACATGGAAGAGTTGGGTGTAGGGAAGGATTTGGCAATGAACAGAGAGCAGTGGAAGAGAGCCATCACACGTCAAATCCCAGTATAATGGGAAAGGAAGGATGCAAAACAAAGATGATGATAATGGCATCCACTCGTGCTGTGCCCTTGTCAGGGCCATGTCTACAAGGTTCAGAAGTTTGTTGACTCTTTTTCTGCTGCTAACTCTGTAACTAATGTGTTATCTGGCTTTGAAGAAATGACATTGGAGGAAGTGATGGAAGTTGCCAAGGACACCAGGGTTGTTCCTTCTGACACCATTGTGGCAGATGTTGAGCTGTGATACGGAAAGGGAGAATTAAGGCCAGCAAGAGGAAGAAAGGGAGAGTACTACCAAGTGAACCATTCACAACTTCCCTTTTACAGGTCCTGAGTCATGTAAAAATTTAGAAGAAAATTAACTCTGAGATCAACCTACCTTTTCCAGATGTCATGATGTGATCAACCAGATTATCATTGTTGTCAACATCAACAGTATCATGCACATAGAAAGTGCAGCGGCACTGACAGACAATCATCACATGCTTTTTTTTTATTTTTTTTTATATGTTCCGACACTGGACATAGGCTTCATCAAGCCCGTTACCGTGGCCCAGGCCAACTGTTACTCACACACACACACGTCACGATTTCCGAACTGGTACCCAGCCACAGAGGGAGGGAAGTGAGGGTAATTCCCAAATACTGCAGCTGTTATGGTACCAGCGAGGGTGTTTTATGACGTTCGGTGGCCTTATAGTTAGTGCCTGAAACTCAAATCGGAAGAGTAAATATTCTCAGGCCCTCACCTAAGAGGATCGATCTCCCGACCTCTAGGTTGCGAGTCCAGAACACTAACCACTCGGCCACCTCCCCTGCTTCACATTAGCAAGAAGCCAAACTATAGCAAAAAGAAGAGCAAATGGAGGATGAAGTGCAAAGTGTTCAGAATGCAGTGGATGTTGAGAATTTTGTGTAGCAACAAAGCCAGCTTTGCTCCTGACTAATGGTAAATAAAGTTGTGATTTTGCTTTATACATGTATTATTGTTATAGTCATGTATAATTTTATCTACAGTACAGTACTTCTCGTAGTGCATTAATGAGTTGCAAGTACAGGTGGATTTGGGGCTTATTTGTGGTAAAAAATTGGGGTTATCAAGACTCCTATTATTGCAAAATTTCTTTAACTCAGTTGCAGTAGGTTGCGGAAGCAATTTCATGCGTTAATGGAGGTAAAACTGCATGCTCATACCCTTGTAAGGTGTCCATGAGTTGCCAGTGTTTGTGCAAGTAAAGTCACCCTAACACAAACACACATAACCCCTCTCTGAGTAATATAGAGGAACATTATGAGAAGGCACGAGTAGGTTGAGAATATCCTCCCTCAATTTTTTTCCATATCTCTAGAAAAGAATTGTGATCTAGGGAATTTGAGACGAAATTGCTGTTGAGAGCCACTGGGTTCTTGAAGACATCAATTAGAGGCCACAAGCATACAAACATCAATTTGGTGGGTGATGCTTCAGCACATTAGGGTTTCATATTTGTTGATACCACCTCAAAGCATATGGGGTTCAGATATATTTGCTATTTGGACATTTAATGTAAGAATTTTCATGAATTGATATTTATTATGTGTGTACAAGAGTATGAAGGATGACACACACAAAAGTGGACTGCATGATAATTATAGGAAACATTAGTTATGAGTGCATGATTGTAAAGTACTGTACCAGCTCTCAAAAATGTCATGAGAAACAGGGATATGCCATGGAACTGGAGTAACAAATTAGTTTGATATATATTACAATCATAATGATATTTAACAATGTAGACTAAAATATTTATTGTGTACAAGCTGAAGTACTAATATATTTTTACAGTGTTTTAATGTGTGTTACATTGGCAGAGGTGCACTTGTAATACCTGCAAATATTTTGACTTAGTGGTAATGATGCAGGAATAGGTGTAATGACATAAAGAGGATGTCCACAGAAAAATCATATACTGTACAGTGTACAGTTGTAGATACCAGTTCTTTACCAGACTTACAGTATAATAATCTAACATTCCCAAATCATCTTCCTTTCCATTTAATTTTAACATTTGCCTCAGCATTCTGATTTGCTGCCATATGGCACCTCTTGCCATGAAGATGATGTTTGTGTTTTGCTATAAAATTGGATCCACTGGGCCTGAATTACACACAGTTAAACACCATGACTCAGGTGGCTTGACATTCATTCCATCTCCTCAGAATGCCAAACATGGGAAAGAAATCGTATCCACAGCTGTAGAGTCACCACCAAAAGTTCTTGTTGCCTCTCTTGTTTGCTCTCAAACTCTGCCTTACCTGTCTGATCTCAACCTTCTAGATTTTTAATATGAATGAGACTCGCTTGCTCCTTCTGCATAACTAAGGGCCGGATGAAAGAACATTCATGGTGCAATCGATGGCGTGGTACCAGTATGACGGCTCTATTGGTTTTCTATGGAGCCATCGTATGCACCATGAATGTTGTTGAATATGGTCCTAAGAACCGTGATTATGATGGATGTGAAATGGCATTTTAGTCTGTTTGTGATATTATGAATAACAGAGTGCAATATCTAACAAGAGAGCCACCAGGACTTCTGGTTATGACTGTAGTTGATTTAGTACAAAGTACAGTACTGTACCATGTAAAGAAATTAATGATTTTATATACAATTTTATTTTTCTGGCACAATTTCCTCATTTGACTTTTATGATTTATGTGAAAATGGAACCAGGTATCACCACAGTGGTATTATGTGAACACATAATATTATATGATGAATTTGCACAATATACCATTATGCTATAATGATTCAGTATACAGAACAATGTTTCTAAACCATCTGGTATACAGGACAGTACACTGCTGTATGTGCTTCTATTGTTATTACAGTGGATTTTTCCAAAAAGCATTGTCACTAATGTACTGTACAATACATTAAACAGGAAGAAGTGTAACAAAGTCTAGAGAAACTTGGAACTTTATTACAATAGTAGATAATGTGAAAGAACAATGTTTTCTCCTTGTAGTCAAAATTTTCATTGCTGGAGTGTTTTAAGAAAATTATCTTTGCTGTCTTGCATTATGAATAATATCAACGTAATATCTTAAAGTGTGTGTGATACTTTAATTGTATGAATATTTATATATACAGTACACCAGTATGTACCATACAGTACTGTATATTTGTATTATACATTATATTTGTGTGGATGTGTCATGAGAATGCCTTTTCATTATGGTTTCTTTAAGGAGACAAACAGTTTAAATCCCCTGATAAGTTTCTCAACCTTCATCAATCATTTCCTAGGTGGTTATACTGGTAGCAGTGTTTCTTATTTTTGAAAAAAAAAAAAATATATATGGTACAGTCTGGAGATATAGTGTAACTAACTTGCTTTGAACTCTTCATCACTTGGGGATAAATGGTAATATGGGGATGTTTTTTTAGAACAAGTTGAAGACGCTTGCAATTATCTTTTAGGGAGACTATGATTTTGTTGATATTGTGACCATTGAGGGTCTCTAGTGGTCCTGGAAAATTACCTCTTGCCCCATAATATATATACTGTACTAATTATTGGTACAGTATTCTTACATGGGATTCGTGGCTATATTTTCCTTTGCATTAGTGCCCATTTGTGTGCTGTGGTACATGATAATGCGAAAGATAATTTTACTAATTAAGATGTTTGATTTTCCCATTTAAAATTAAAAATTTCCGCCAGCCTGCCGACTGCTGTTGAAACTTATAAATGTGCTCTCATTGTTGTTATAATAATTGTGACTGCCTCGCCGTACGTCTCGTAGGTAGTGTTGCCAAGTATGGGGAATTTTCCCTAGACATGGGAAATTAGAAAAAACAATGAAATTATATAAATATTGTTCCAAGAGTAAATTGGGAAATATTTACCAGACGAAATATGTATGTACACTCGTGATACGTAATCCCTGACCAGAGACGAACGGCAGGCACCACACATACCCTGCATTCGAACTCAGCCTCTATAGGTATACTGGGTGGGGAAATGAGAAATACCAGGCAATTCGAAGCTTTCTGCTCCTCACACTGGTCAGAAATTATGTATCACGAGTGTACGACTATCTTCAAGAGTAAACAGGGAGTTTTTTGAGGTAAAGGGGAAATTCTGATGTTGAAGTTGGGGAAATTTAGTCAAGCAGACCTGGCAACACTGCTCGTAGGACGGTAAGAGGTTACCCACAACCACAAGGTCCTCGCGCGGTGCATGTTGTATTTTTGGTTTCTGTGGTTATGTCGCATGACATCCTGTACAGATAACTACATTGGACTCCCCTGATAAGTCATTGTTCCTGGTATATCTACGGGTTGGCATAACAACAAATTCCTATACATCGTAAAGGAGGTGAGCCTATTTAAATTACCACGGGGTTAACGTGAGCTGGGAGGTGTTATCTGCCACAAATGCCACATCCATAAAACTCAGATAACTGTTGAGAGTTAATGTGAAACACCAGTAAATGTTCATATTCTTAACCCATCATTCACGTAGACAACACCAGAAATGAACTGTACCTAACCGAGCCTAACAAGACTGGGTTAGCCTAGGTTAGGTTAGGTTTTTTCGGTTTAGCTGGCCCAGCCATCATAATGCCCGGAAGTTTCTCATTAAAATTATCATGTGCGAAATACCATGGACGAAAGGTGCCAGAATAATGGTGTAAAATGTCAGTAAAATATTGTTGGTTGAAAAAAGTGCTTTCAAAACAAGTACTTATATTTCTCGGGAGATTTTGACATTTCAACGCATTTTGACTAATAAAACCTAATATTTGAGGACATTCAAGGACTATTCAAAGTCGAGATATATTCATGAAGAAAAGTGTCACTTCTACGCATGACATAGCCTACAGCTGTGTCATATGAGCCCATACTTATAACTTTTGGCGTTCACAAGGATTTACTTTACTCACGATTCATAGCCTATTTTAACCAGATAACTTCTTCACGTCATAGTTGATTAGTGATATTTAAACATTTAATCAAATAAAATGTCCACATGCGCATTTAGCTTAACCCATTGGGGGGGGGGGTTATTGCAGGGGGTGATGTACTGTCGGCAGCACTACTGTATAATTATTTCGATCACTTCCAGCACTTCGATTTTATCTCTTTGTTTTCCTTACAAAGCTTTTTGTATCTGTTTTGTCCCATTCAGCTGCATATAAACCTATTATCATGCTGCCATTCGCGTTTGCATGTCAATATTTTGGTCCATCCATCTAATCCTATGTCAATCCCTGGTAGTGTATAAATACCGGTAATCAGTTTAGCTCCCAGTACAGCAAGCGATCCAATCACCTGGTACAGTACAGTATTGTTGTCATTATCCTGTAGGGTACTGGACTATAATATTACCTCTTGGTTGCACAGATAATTGTATGTGTGTAGTTTTATATAAGAAGAATAATTATGTTACTGAAGCTGGTTGTGTCCTTGACCAAAGAAACTCGGTGCCAAAGATTATGCAATTATAGTATGCTGAAATGACTATATGTTGTAGATATATTATAACTGTATATAATGTAAGTACTTGTATATGTTAAATAGTGATATGTAATTATCTTCATACTGAAGTATACTTTTGTATTTTCCGAGTGGATAACCAAATTATATGTATTTATATTTTGTTAATAAATCAGAGAACTGAAATATATTTTGACTTTAGCCATCTATTTGGTACATTACGTATAGGGAGTCATTTGTTGCAGACTAATTGGCGAGTTAGATTTAATCGAATTATGCTACAAAACAGATTCCCCCCACTCGAAGAATAACATATGAGTATGTTTCCGGTCAGTTAATAACTGTAGAGGGTGTAAATGGGTGTTTACTATTTAATGACGTAGGCTACCAATCTGTTTCATGGCTTTGTTTGGAGGATGTTTACTCTTTACATTCAGAGGGCTTCTTGAATTTGATAGCACCTAAGCCCACGATCCTATACACGAGGGTCTAACTCCAAGTAAGCTCTATCCATCCACCTTCATAACGATGAGATCCCGTTATATGGTTTCCAGTAAGGGGATGGAAGAGCTATAAACAATAGAACCATTATCAGGAGAGGTGCGGTACTATCGCCGACACTTATAGCTGGTTCAGTCAGCGTGGTCAATCCTCTTTTCCTTGGTGTGAACCCGTGCAGCTCGACTCAGTTCTTCCGAATCATTATTGGTGAGGGGGAGAGTCCTAGAGTGTGGCCAGGGTACAGTATGTCTGGCACCAGTGTGGAGGGTGACTGAATAAATGCAGCAATAGTGTATTTTACATATGGCAACATCGCATTCCTTAATAACTTCGGCTTGCTATGTAGATAAAGCTGAAACATAATTTTTTTTTTATTGGAATAATTCGGAAGAACTGAGTCGAGCTTTACGGGATTTACACCAAGGAAAAGAGGATTGACGACGCTGATTGTACCAGCAGCAACCAGCTATAAAATCTTAGTGTCGGAGCATTCTTTCATTCGTTCTGAGTTAAGGGGGAAATTCAGTGTTGGTAAATCTGGAGGACTACTGATAAAAAAATAAGATAGAAAAAACAATAAGTATCTTAGTATGTGAATAGGGAGTCTATTTGTGTGTGTGTGTGTGACGCAGTGAGTAAGGGAGGTGTGAAGCAGTGGGTGTGTCGAGGGAGGAAACACCCCACCACACCCCAACACACCTCAGCCTAAGAGCATCCCTCATCTCTCCTCATTTAAATGCATCGTCGGGTGGTGCTGGCAAATTTATGTGTCTGGATATAAGTATTGATGTGAACTGATGGTAGGAGAGAGATATTAATGGATATATATACAGGCACAGTACATCGTATGTGCGTGAATAGCAACGATAAGCGTAGGAAAACAGACAGAGAGTTTGATATATATAAACAGTGTATGTGCGGGAATATCAATGACAAGCGTACATAAACAGATACACAGCTTAATTAGTTTATATAGAGAGTTCCATGTTGACTTACGAATACTTTCATTAACGCCTGTAATGACTTAATGGGTCTATTATAGTTCATTTATCTACAACTCTGGAGAAATAGGATTATTACCCTATAGATAAAGAGAGTAGTAGTCTACAATCTGTCGTGGGGGAATGGGAGACCTGCTGATTGTAATTTCTGGAATAGTTTGGAGGAATCATGCAGTAGATCTCCAGTTTCCCCACGCCAGATTATTATTCTTACCATTTACAAAGTGGAAACAATAACTCCAGGGAGAAAGTTGTAAATATCACATTTCTACATATTATTATTGGTCTAGTTAGCTCGGTGACAGGACACTTAAAACAAATATACTGTATAGGATATGTATATCTTCGACAACCCTGGTATAACATACGACTGAGACTTGAGACTACGACCCACATAGAAAATCCTCCTCACGCCCTAACCCCAGAGTACATCTAGGAGTTATATATTCATGAGGGTGAGTGAACATCGTGAAGGGAATCCTCAATGAGAGCAGACTACATCACACCACGGTTGCCCATAGATACAGTACCGTACACCAAAAATTATTCCGCTTTTGTTCACAGTCATAATTATACTTGATGTCGGAATAATCTAATCGAAATGTAATAATCACTATGGTTACCGCTTTTATAGGATATGTTCTTCCATGAGGACAATTTTTATTATCAATCTGAGGAGCTACAGTAATTATAATCTTTTCTCAGCCGTCCCATATATAATTTAATTGAAATAATATAATGTACAGTACTTTAAGGATAGGAAACCTCGGTCATTAATACTCTGAAAATAGGAATCCCGTCCTTATTATTGCTGTGAGGAAAGGTGTGAGGGAGGTGGTGTGAGGTATAAAGTGTATATATATAGGTTATAATTATAATGAGGCAGAATGTGCGTTGTTATGTGAACCGGAATGTGAAGAGATGTGAGGCAGGGTGTGAAGTGTGGGACAGAAGAGTGTGAGGAGTGAGGAGGTGTGAGGTAGGGAGTGAGGAGGTGTGAGGTGGGGAGTGAGGAGGTGTGAGGTGGGGAGTGAGGAGGTGTGAGGTGGGGAGTGAATAGGTGTGATTCAGAAAGTTTACTAGAGTTAAGTTCCAAAGTTACGAGTGTCTCACCAGGTTCGATTATCTTTCACGTAACTAGCAATTTTCACCAACACGAGCGAGAAACAAAACCTACCCCGCGTAAACAAAGATTCCTTACCCATATCCACAATTCACGAATGATAAAATATAATGTGCAATACAACGTGCAAATAACAGACCATTTGTGATTATAATTAACCTGACGGATTCCAGTTAAACAAGTTCCAAGATCACAGCACTGGCAACCTGGAGGAAAAAAAAATGCCTCTAATCGTTGGGTAAATAACTTTAATCATAGGGGAAAAAAATTATATATATGATAACAACATGGAAGTATTTGATGAGCAGCGACCAAAGTTCATAGGTACAAATTTTCAACTCTGTAATAACTGGTAAAACGAAATGTTGGACTTGATGACGAGTTAAATGGTTGTGTCTGTAATTATTAGTTATTATTGTTTAAGTATTGACAGGAAACATTAGACGGAAACAGATAACCAGATCCCCGACTTCTCATTATACACCCAGATTTTTTGTTAGCCCTGCCTGGCCTTACCCGTAACATGCCCTCATCATATCCCCTCACCCCCCTCACCCCCCTCACCCACCACCCCATTACCACTCATCACATCACCCCTACTATTTTCAACTTAACACATTTCCCCACCCTTCTATCGTGACCTTACTTAACCTCTTGCGCTTCTCAGCCTCACATATTCCCACTTAATCATGATCTTGCTACTTAACCTCACACATCTCTCAATCTCAAACCTTCCCAGCAACCCTAGTCAACCTCTCACGCCCCTCAACCTCACCCATGCATATCCCTGACCTCACGAACCCACCCAATCACACGTGTACCCCGACCGACCTCTTTCTTGGCCTCCGCACTGCAGCAGGTCCAAGCCGCCCCTCCAACAAGCCAAGAGGGACGAGGCAGTAGCAACGACGCCGCCGGTAGTGGTGGTGGTGGGTGACGCATCGCCCCCGTCAGCATTTATGAACCGGGCCATAAATCCTGCTGTGCCCTGCTAACGATGATTCACGAGAGGGCGGTGAGGTCTGACTGAAGCTCCTGCGACGCGCCCGCTGATGACCTGACGAAGGCGATGCTGGGGGAGGGGAAAAAAATAAAGAGTACTGTATGTAGTTTGTTGTGATCCCAATTGCGTTCGTGTATGTGTGTTTGTTTAGGTAGAGGGTTAAATTCAGTGTTAATGGGAGTAAATAACAGAGGGGCACGGTACTAAAACGTTTATGCTATCGACGAGCGTATAAATAATTACACATAATGAATTTTTACGAACGAAATCACACTGTCTGTCGAATGATATCACAAAGTCCTTTCATAATCCCCTCTCGTGTGTAATACCGATATTTTATTTCCCGTTATAACAACCTTTGTGTTCCCAGTGTTGGCTTTAAAAATATCTGGGGAGTGGTGGGGGGGGGGGGAGAAAATATAAGGGGATGGGAAAGTGTTGGTAGCGAAATCTGGAGCTACTGATTCCTCCAAACTATTCCAAGCAACAGGCCACCATTATTTTTGTTAATCTGGTCCTGATTTCTGGCATACTTTAGAGGAATCAGGGCACTGTAATGTACCAAAAGTATAATACCACTCCCTTAATGCAGAGAGGTGGAGTTTAAAAGATCCCACTTCCATTTTCATTTCCCTATTGGCACAGCAGACCAACACGTGGAAATCTTTTACAAAACGTGTGTTGTTTTGAGAGCAATTCCCAGGTAGCGGACGGTAGGTGAGGAGAGGATGTGTATGTAAGTGAGGAGCAGGGTAGGAGGGAGATAGGAATAGGAAGAGTGAGGAGGGGGTTAGGAATGAGGAGGAGAAAAGGTAGGAGTGAGAAGGAGAATAGGAGGAGTGAGAAAGAGATACCGGTAAACAGAAATTTTTTATATAAATTTTATTTATATAAAGGCCTATATATTTATTTATTTTCATTATTTTATTTCTTTGTCGATGGTTGTACCCTGCGTGCGTCGTGTGGGAAAAGCAAGAACAGGGCAGGAAAAATAGGAGATAAAATGAGAGGTTGATAATTCGACCTTCCCAACACATACACACTCTCTCTCTCTCTCTCTCTCTCTCTCTCTCTCTCTCTCTCTCTCTCTCTCTCTCTCTCTCTCTCTCTCTTCAGGTTCCCGTCTCCACAAACTCTCTCTCTCTCTCTCTCTCTCTCTCTCTCTCTCTCTCTCTCTCTCTCTCTCTCTTTTCAGGTCTCCGTCTTCGCACACACACATATACACACTTCAGGTCCCCGTCTCCACACACACACACACACACACACACACACAAGTGACACCATTTATACATCAGCGTGGTGGTGGCAGTGTTAGTGAGACAGTCTTCATTGTGTATACACGAGGACATGGGTCGTGGTGGTTGTCACTATACCCTGCATGACTTCCCTCAATAATTCCATGACCCCCACACACACACACACACACACACACACACACACTTCAGGTCCTTTTCTCTCCACACACACACACACACACACGCACACACACACACATACACACATACATATACACACATCAAATATCACCAGACATCAGGTTTCTCTCACCATGTTCCATCAACTGTGACGTGTACAATATATAAATAATATAGTATATATATTTCGAGAGGTACGGTACTTTTGATGAGTGGGGGGGGGGGGAGTGTAAAAATACCTCGAGTACAAAATAGTGAAAACCTTTGGGATTCAGACTTAAAATTGGAGGGAAAATTGATATCCCTTGGTGGAACAAAACACTTAGAGGCGACTGACTGTATATTGTGAAAGTAGTTTATACCATTATTTCATTGTTATTATTATTATTATTTTTTTTTTTTTTTTTTTTTATTATTATTATTTTTTTTTTTGCATATTTGTTAGTACACTCACAGTACACTACACATTATTTTTTTTGGTTATGATAGTAGTGGTAGACTCACAATCCAAAATTCGTTAATATAAAGTTACGAACAATTCGATTCATCAGAGACGGAGTTTGAACCATAATTAATGTCTGCTGTAATTATTGTTGGAACGAGACCATTAATGTGTCAGACAGACGAGTTGAAGAGGACCTGGGTTGTAATTTTGGCCTCTGACTGTACATTATGGTGAGTGTGCGAAGATGAGGGAAAGTGTGAGGGAAAGGTGTGAAGTCATTTTTGAGTAGCTGTTGTTATTCATTGAGTAGATTTCGTTTTTATTTTTTATTTATTTTTTCTGAGCAGTTTTCATTCATGTATGCTAGTTTCTCTTTTGAGTTGTTTTCATTCATCGTGTTGTTTCCGTTAGATTTTCTCTGAGTAGTTTTCATACGTGTTGTTTCTCTTTTATTCTGACTATTTCCCATTTGGTTTGAGTAGTTTTTATGTCCATGTATTTTAATTAATTTCAATATTGATTACGCTCCCTTCATTTTGAATAGTTTCCACCTATTTCACTTTTACCTCACCTCTCACAGCTGGATGGAAGGATACCAGACAAACAAAAATATTTACACAATTTGCAGCCTAGAGCAGGTATGATCCACAAAATTATGAATAGGGCCTACACAGAGTCAGATGTAGTTGTAGTTTTTTTTTTTAACGAGGCGGTACAGGGGAGGCATCAATGTCCCTCAACCTTTTCTCACCACGTCTAAAAATAATAGGTCTGTTATACTCCTAATCAACCCCGAAGGTCTAACTAAATTACAGCCGGACGTGTGAGTCCCAGAGGCAGTATATTTTATTCCACAGAACCTGATGGAAGGCCAAAAAAAAAAAAAAAAAAAAAATGTATAAACAAAATTAAACGAATGCCACAAACATGACGAGGTAACGCTTTGGGTGTTTAAGAACCTGGCACCAACAACTAGGAACAATACACCCTTGAGGCCACGACATAATTATCACCAGGGTGGTGTTGTTGTTGTTGTTGTTTAGAGGGTAAGGTGTGTGTGTGGTTCTCTAAGGACATCATTGTATACTGTTTTGTTTCGAGGAATTAGTGGCCTTCAGTTTTACCATAGAATAAACTGGGCTTTGGGACCCATGCAGTGATCGAAAAAATAATAATTTATATGTTAGAATAAACATACCGTACTACTTTCATTATGCCTTACTAAATTATACAGGGGGAAAATGTGTTTACTGTTTTTTGGCATAGAATTTGGAAAGAATAGTTTATGATAGGTAATTTCAATCTGTATGTTGTCAGTTGATTCTCTTCCATTCCCCTATGAACCCATCTCCATCTTTCAGCTCTTTGCCTGAGGAATTGCGAGTTATACGGAGCAAGGAAAGCCCATTGACGAAGGACGAAGGAAAATGTGCCCGTGTGATTATACCCACCACCACACCACAACACACTGGCAGCCATCAACACCAGCCGCCTCCCCCCCCCCACCACCACCACCAGTGCCATCTGTTGAGTGAATGTGACAACGTGTGGATAAAAGTCTGCCGGATGGTTGCCAGTAAGTGTATTATATAATCAATGGGGTCGTAACATAAACTTCCACAGGCGGGATCCTCGTATACCGGCAGGTGAGGGGTGTGTGGGGGGGATAGGGGTGGGGTTCAGAGTTGAGGGAGGGGGTGAAGGGGATAGGGGTGGAGATTAGAGTTGTGGGAGGGGGTGGGGGGATAGGGGTGTGGATCAGCGTTGGGGGAGGCGGCGAAGGAGTGTGTGGGGGAATAGGTGTGGGGTTCAGAGTTGGGGGAGGGGGCGAAGGAGTGTGGGGGTTCGAGGTGGGGGGATAGGGGTAGGGATCAGAGTTGGGGGAGGGGGCGAAAGAGTATGTGGGGTATAGGGGTGGGGATCAGAGTTGGGGGAGGGGGCGAAGGAGTGTGTGGGGGAATAGGTGTGGGGATCAGAGGGAAGGGGGCGAGTGGGGGGGGGATAGGGGTGTGGATAAGAGAGTGGGTGGGTGGGGGGCCGAGGGGGGACTTGTTGCTGTATTAAAACGTACACGAGTTGCTTTGCTCGGCCAAGACAGGGGAAGTTGTGGTCGCAGAACCTCGCATCGTCAAACGTGTATGTCTAACTTAAAGAGGTTGCCTGTATGTGGCGCTGTTGTCAAATTGGAGACTACTGATTCCTCCAAACTATAGCATGAAAATTAGCCTATTTGTATGCTTAGGAAGGAGTCTACTTGGAGGAATCTGTAGCCTCCAAATCACCGACTAAATCACTTGCCCTTTACTGTAGCCTATATTCTGCCTCAAACAAAGCGTTAATAAGTTCACCAAACTATAATAGGCTTTTACTTCGGGAACAGTCAAGGTGCTACTACAATCCTGAGCGAATAATGATGATGAACATAAAAAAAAAAAAAATAATATACAATTTGAAAAGTGTGTTTGTATGTGTGTATGTGTGTGTGTTTGTGTTCTAAGATAAAGTTTATAGTTGGTGACATTTACATATTTTTTTGTGTAATAATCAATTAATTAAGTTTATGTTTACCATAGAATATTGCATTGTTATATATTTACATAATATTTAAAATTTTTCCTAGTTATGATAAACAGATAACATGTAAAACTTTTGCTCCTCCTCTTAACTACAAACCCCTGAAGGCGAGGCAGAATGTACGGTCGGAAAACCAAGAGGGGCGAGGCGAGCAGACAGGAGTAGCGGTGTGAGACATATGTAAAGAGAGAGATAGAGAGGGGAGGGTAGGTGGGGAAGGCGTGGAGGGGGCGTACTACCTGGCTTTCCTTATAGACTGCCCCTCTACACGCCAGCCAACACTGTGAGGGGGAGGCACACCACGCATACACTACTCTACACACTCCTCTACACTTGAGGCATACATGTATAGAGTTGAGGTACACACACACACACACACACACATGTATACACTTGAGGCATACATGTACAGTTGAGGTACACACACACACACACACACACACACACACACATGTAGGCTATACACTTGAGGTATACATAGTACAAACCCATTCTACTACTTCACATGATTATCTCTCTCTCTCTCTCTCTCTCTCTCTCTCTCTCTCTCTCTCTCTCTCACACAATAATTATGAGCACTAACCACTCAGCCAGGCGTTATGAACACACCTTCCCACCAACATTTTACACGGGTGCTTTCTCCCTCACACATATATATTGTCCCAAACTACACGCATGTTGCACACACTAACTTACCTCTACACATAATATACATTCTCTCTCTCTCTCTCTCTCTCTCTCTCTCTCTCTCTCTCTCTCTCTCTCTCTCTCGACAACCACCTTGCCGTCGGTGAGAGAGCTTGTGTGATCTGTTTGAATTTTGCTAGCTATGCTGGGGGACATTTAGTCCAGTAGGGTTACCCATGCCAGAAAGGTAGCGTTACTAAGATCCTGACTAAGAGTTGTCAAATCTTCACATTTCCCTTCTTGGTGTATCTCCTAGCATCCCCCTACTAGTCTTTTTCGGTTCTGTTAATATTAAGTTTCACAACTGCTCTTCAACTGTCCTAAAAAAAAAAAAAAAAAAAATCTTCATCACTTTCGATATAAGTTTTTATTGTTAAGGACCTCACCAGCTACCTTATGCCGTGTGAGAAGGGAGGCTTTGGAACCTCCTAAAACAACGCCTTTTAACGCTCACAGGTTTCGAAAGGGCTGAGATTGAAGGGATCTCAGGCGTGTGGGGTACGAGTAATGGAGATGCCTCAGGACCCCCGTAGGTATTCTCTTAGATTAATAAGCCTGACCAGCTCCCTGTGACCGTTCTTAGGTGCCTAAAGGCTCGACTGCTCTTTGGTGAGAGAGCTTTCGTGCCTCGCTGGATGCCAGGCCAGTAAAAGATCTCGGATTAAGTCGTGGGCATTTAGTTTTACTATTTGCTTTAAGTTTGGCTGCGGATGGAGGATTAGTAGGGATTAGTAGGACGACGGTTACACTTCAAGCACCCCTGTCGAAAAATCAGAGTCCCATTTACTTAGGACTCTTGTACTGCTCAGTTGGGAGCTGCGGCACGATTGGGGCCGTCCGGCCCAGGGGAGACCTTAGGGTTGGTGTGCTTGGCTCATAAGGGTTTCTGTTGGCCGAACGACCGAAAACCTTCTGGAAGTAGGCGGATGAGACTTATGCAAGACCAAATCACATTACCTTTTCTTTTGTATTATTGGTCTTAAATTGAATTAGAGAGAGATGACTGGTCCATCAGCAAGAAAATTTACATGTACTACATGCAAGGTGTACCGCTGGTGTGAGGACTTCAGCGGGAGGAGTGCGAGTGACCTAGACTCCTCGAGTGTCTGCGACTTTTGCAAACTCGAGGAGAGGTTGATGAAGCACATCTCACTGCTCACGAAGGAGAACAACTCCCTAAAGGAGGAAGTTCTCCGAATGGACTCACAGAGGTGTGACTGCCATGTGAGAGACAAGGCAGTCCAAGGAGCTTCTTCACCGGAGAGCTCCACCACGGCGGTAAAGAACAAGATGAAGAAGAACAACAAGAAGAACAACAAGAAGAACAACAACAATGAAGAGGGAAAAGGGACTGCAGAAAAGGGAAATGGAAAAGAGACTGCAGAAAAGTGTGATGGAAAAGAGGAGGGGAATATGGAGAAGGGAGAAAAACCCAAGAAGACAGTTGAGGAGGGATTAGAGGAAAGTGAGGAATCAAATAAGAAGGAAAAGAAAATGAAGAAGGAAAAGAAGACGAAGAAGAAGCAACCTGGAGGAAGTGACGAGCCCGGCAGGAATTCAAAACACTCGGGTTCCTCACAAGGCATCTCGTGCTCCTACCAAGGAGAGGCCTGTGGATATACACATTGTAGGTGATTCCCAGGCACGAGGGCTGCAACCGCTAATGGCAGATCGCCTTCACACTTCTGTGAAGGTGAATTGTTTGCCAGGTTGTGGCAATGATGACCTCCGAAAGGAAGCTGAGAGGATCCAAATGTCCAGATCTGCTGTCATTGCACTCATGGTGAGTGGTAATGACATCTACCTGAGAAATGGTAGAGTAGACATGACCGAAGGAGTCCTCTCGGATGTGCTCGGTGCAGTAGATGACTGTGGGTTAAAAACCCGCAGAAGGGTAGTTGTTGGCATGCTCCCAAGGAGAGGCCCTTTAGGGACTGCTCTGTCAAAGAACATTGCAGTAAATCAGCGCCTGGCTGATTTGTGTACTTCCGAGGGGATGTTCTTTGTGGACCCCTACACCTCACTCTTTGGTAGAGACGACCTCTACCAGAGGGATGGCACACATCTCTCACCAAAGGGGAAAGAAGTGCTTTCCAAATTAATGGAAGACGCTGTCCGACGATGTCTCAGGAGCACTCGACCGAGCGTGGAGGAGAGCCCTCGTCGCTATGCTAGAGTGACCCCAGAGAAGACATTCGCTGAGATCCTGAAGAAGGATATCCCCAGCACTACCAAGACAATGACCAAACCGGGAAACGGAAGAGTATAGGGAGCCCTGCAGTTGGGGGTTCCCTGAAGGTTTATTGTTCAACGCCAGGTCCATCCGAAACAAGTTTTTGGAACTGTGGGCCCTCGTTGGGACAGAGGAACCCGAGATGGTGGCCATAACGGAGTCATGGTTGAGAACCTCAGACAGAGATCTTGAAGGGGAATTCGTGATTCCAGGCTACCAACTCTTCCACAAAGATAGAGAGGACAGAGGGGGTGGTGGTGTGCTGTTGTATGTAAAGAACTCTATCAAATCGATGACCTGCAACATCACATCGAACCACGAGCTCCTTGGAGTTGACCTAGAAATAGGCACTGCAAAATACAGAACCCTGCTGCTTTATAGACCCCCTGGACAACTCAATGAGATGGACAGGGACCTATACCAGTTGCTGGGTGAACTAGTGGACGGCAGGGTGTGCATCCTTATGGTGGACTTCAACACACATGTTGACTGGGAAACCAGAGAGCCCTCTGCCGAGAACACACCACTCTTGGAGTTTGTAAATGATGAATTCCTCACTCAATGGGTAAGGGAGCCAACAAGAGGTGCTAACATACTCGACTTGGTCCTCACCTCCGAGGATGACATCATTCAAGACCTCTCTGTAAACGAAGAAATAGGCGGAAGCGACCACAAGCTTATAAGATTTTCAGTTAAGGTCCCTAATATGGAGACCGTGACCCCGGTGCATAGAAAATTAGACATGGGGAGAGCGAACTTTGCAGGTCTTCGTGAAAGCGTTGCTGAAATGGAACTAGAGGAGGGAGAGAGTGCTGATGATCTGTGGAGGTCATTCTTGTCTTCCTTCATGGAACTTCAGTCGTGCTTTATTCCTCTGAAGAGAACAGGTCAGAAGTTCATTCAACCTAAGTGGTTTAATCGGGAAATCCGTAACCTACTAAGGGAGAGGAGAACTGCGTATCGTCGAGCGAAGACATCTGGGGACTTTGACGGTCATAGAAGACTGAATCGAAACGTGAAGTCCAAAATAAGGGCTGCTAAGCGTGCTGAGGAGGTCCGTGTGGCTAGACTCTGCAAAGAGAACCCCAAGGAGTTTTTCAGTTATGTGAATGGCCGTAAACCAATCCGACGCAGGATCGGTCCCTTGGTGAATGAGGATGGAGCATTGATGCACTCTGATGCAGAAAATGTTCACCTTTTAAATGAGTACTTCTCTTCAGTGTTCTCTGAGGAGATTGGTCCCATTCCCGAACCTTTGGACTCCTTCAGTGAGAAGTTGGAGTCAGTGGTCTTCACCCAAGAAGAAATCGAGAGAAAAATAATCGAATTAAAAGCAAACAAGTCCCCCGGTCCGGATGGGTTCTTACCTAGAGTGTTGAAAGAAGTGCATGGTGAAGTATCACGGCACCTGTGCATGGTCTTCAACAGGGTAATCCAGACTGGATGCGTTCCTAGAGACTGGCGTGAGGCAGAGGTGACTCCTATCTTCAAGAAGGGAGATGCTAGCCAACCGTCAAACTACAGACCCATCAGTTTAACATCGATAGTCTCTAAACTCATGGAGAGCATCATGGTGGACAAAATAACAGCACACTTAGAATCAAATTTGCTACTGAGAGGTTCCCAGCATGGGTTCCGGCAGCACCGGTCATGCCTCACAAATCTGGTGGAATTCTTCCATTTTGTTTTCAGTGAGCATGATCGGGATAAAGCGGTCGATGTTGTCTACTTAGACTTTCAGAAAGCCTTTGATAAGGTACCCCACCGCCGCCTCCTTCGGAAAGTGCGTGCACTGGGCATAGACGGAAATGTGGCAAATTGGATAGAGAACTGGCTAAGTGACAGACGGCAGCGGGTGGTAGTGAATGGACAGGCTTCAGAGTGGCTTGCCCGTTACTAGCGGTGTTCCCCAAGGTTCTGTTCTGGGACCACTACTGTTTATCATCTATGTTAATGACATGGATGGTGACATGGTTGCCAAGATTTCCAAATTCGCCGATGATACTAAGCTTGGTATGAATGTCGCGAAAGAAGGAAATACTACCCGCTTACAAGAAGATCTTAGGAAGATCGGGGAGTGGTCTGACACGTGGCAAATGCCATTTAACGTGAACAAATGCAAAGTTATGCATATAGGCCACAGAAACCCCCGAACAGAGTATAACCTTAAGGGCAATGCTCTCGTAAGCACTGATACTGAGAAAGACTTGGGTGTAACTATCACCAGCGACCTCAAGTTCTCAAAGCAGTGTATTGAGGCTGAGAAGAAAGCCCAAAGGATGTTAGGGTACATAAAGCGACAGTTTGGATACCGGAACAAGGAGATAGTACTTTGTCTGTACAATTCCCTTGTCCGACCGCACCTGGAGTATGCAGTCCAGTTTTGGAGTCCTTCTTACCGAAAGGATATCGCGAGATTGGAACGAGTGCAAGCCAGGGCAACCAAACTTATACCCACTCTTAGACACAAGAGCTATAAAGATCGGTTGGTAGAACTCGATCTGTTCTCTTTGGAAACCCGGAGACTGCGTGGCCAGCTTATCGAAGTGTTTAAAATACTACGAGGCTTTGACAATGTAGACTACAGGGACATTTTCCAACTCAGTGAGGGCACAACCAGGAATCATGGCTACAAACTTGAACTGAAGCGATACAACCGTGATCTGTGTGGTAAATTCTTTACATACAGCATCTGCAGTACTTGGAACGCGCTTCCTGCTGATGTAGTCAACAGCAACTCTGTGGATCAGTTCAAGTCCAGATTAGACAAAGTCTTAAATCACCGTCTAGGTGTTTAAGCCGTTGTGCGAGTGTTCCTTGATGGTTTCACATGACACATTCGAGGACGGTCGCCTACTTGCGCAACTAAACCCACAGGTACCCTCTTTGTATGGATCGTAAGGTCCCCTAGGGTACTTCTTTTCCTTGTAACTCCTTGTAACTCTCTCTCTCTCTCTCTCTCTCTCTCTCTCTATATATATATATATATATATATATATATATATATATATATATATATATATATATAAAGCGTTTTAGGTATTTGTTGGAGAATTGGAGCAGTTAATTCCTCCAAACTATGGCAGGAAACAGTACAAGAATAGAATGATCTGTTTTGTATCACCGTTTGGAGGGCTTAGAAGACTCCCATTTGCTCACTGGTAATAATGCACCTCGCAGGGGGAATATTACCTGCTAGGATGTGGGTAATACTTTAAATATTTTGGCGCTCCGTTGGACCCGAGCAGCTTCCTTTCCTCTCTTCAACTCCTCCTCCTTTCCTTCATGATTGCTGTCGCTAATCTGTCAACAAATCTTCTCACATGTGACTACAATATATCCCAGGCTTACCACAGTCTTCTTATTTCCTACTTTACATCATCATTATCATCATCACTTATAGCAGGTCAGAGTGACAGAAACGAGATTATGTTACTCACGTATATTCTCAAGTCCCTGTTGTCTATGTTGTGTTTTTATTACGGTTCTTGTAACTAGTGTGTGTGTGTGTGTGTGTGTGTTCTTAATGATTGTGAGACTTGGACAGACAATTGACAGCAGACTGAGGGCACGTCTTAACTCCTCAGTAGGATTATAGTGTACATTTGAAGGGACGCAATGTCCAACTATAAACTACTTCTTGATATTGACTGGATTCCTAACCCCAGCCAGATCAGAGACCGTCAACCTCAGCTATATATAGACATGCGACTCGCTTCCTGGAGACTGACCATCCACATCTGAGAGGGTGTAGGAGATCAAGGGGAAGACTAAGTAAGCGATTCGTGGATGAAGGAAGTCGATGATTCATGTTGTGAGGAACTGGGGATGGTATGAATGCCTACAAATCTAATATAGTGACTGTGGTTATAATTTAAAGTTTCTCTGGAGGGCGTAAGGTTGAAGCCAGCCAACCAGACATCTCCAGAGGCGGGGCAAGAACTAGGTAGTGGCCGAGTTTACCCTGCCACGGTGACCCCACACACATAAATCCCCAGCAGGCCAGTTGCCATCGACCAGTGGTGATGTGGGTAGGTAGGTAGGTAGGTAGGTGGGTAGGTAGGTGTAGTGGGGGCGAGGGAAGGTGGTGCTGGTGGGCCCTCCTCTCAATCTCTCACCACTCTATCTGTGTCTTGCCCTTTTCCTTTCCCTCGTCCTCTCTTTCTTTTCCATGTACACACACTTTAGCTCGTGCACACACCTACACGCCACATACACACCTACACGTCACATACACACACCTACAAGCCACATACACACACCTACAAGCCACATACACACACACACCTACACGTCACATACACACACCTACACACCACATATACACACCTACACGCCACATACACACATACACAACCCATACTATTATATCTTCATCATAATTATCTCTGCTATTACTGTGCTGTATGAAGAAGGCTTTTCCCAACTTATAGTACCTTCTAATTCTCTTACGAGACCATAATCTGTTGTCAGTCATCATAGAAACATCAAAGAGAAGTGTTGTCTGCTGTTACAGGTTTTTTTATGTCCCTTCGGTCCTGAGTCACCAATGTATGTACTGTACAGATCTCTAGCGCTCCTTCATTTCCATTTAGTTTCTTCAGAGTTTTATGTCCCTCTTCTGTATATCCTACGTAAGGTGGAATAAGGTAAAAAAATGTTTGGCTACCAGTTTATTGTTCCCTTTTCAGTCAGTCAATCAACCAGTTAATATCGTACAAACATGAAAAAGGGAAATAATTCAGAAAGCCATGAATATAATAATAATAATAATAGAGGCAAAGCAGAAGGGAGAAGAGGAAGAGCTGAGAAAAATAACAGACCATTAAAGGCACCCGACACAGAGAACCACAGACAGTCAGATTCAAGTGATAAAAACGATAGAGGGTCAACGAAACAAGGTGTTCTGGCAGCAACCCCGACGCTCTGGTGGCGGGAAAACGAATTAGGGGCGGGGTAGAGGCTCTGAGTCATGAGGAAATTTCCCTAGACACTTCTTTGGCTAGGAGGGAATAATAAAACAGATGGGGAAAATGGGAATGAAAATGGGTTGTTGTGTATAGTGTCAGTGTGGATGATAAAGTACATGGAGAAAATTGGAATGAAGATAGGTTGGTATGTAAATTTCTATGGAGATTAATAATGTAAATGGTGATAATGGGGATGAGATGTTGTGTAAAGTGGAATGAAAACGGGTTGTTGTGTTTAGTGCCAGGAAGGATAATAAAGTGTATGGGGATGAGTTGTTGAGTACTGTACGGTGCTAGAAATGAGAAAATATAGGTGAATAAAGTCGAGTTGTTTAAGGCCATGTCTGAGCCTTAGTGAGACTCGTATGTATATAGTACTGTACATTGAGGGAGCCTGTTTCCTAGTACAACTTGGAGGAATCAGTATCCCTCCTTTTCTCCTGCTTAGTATCATTTCCCTAAGTTGCAGGAGACACCAAGATTTTTTTTTTTTTTTTTTTTTTTGTAACCTTCCCTACTCCTGTTTCATACGTGTTTGAGGTTCTATCACAATAACTAGCACCTTCTTACCTTCATCCCTCGTACATTAACCTCTGTTATGGGGATGGATTTGTTGTGTGTGTTGTAACTGATGCGTATGTGTCCCAGTTAAACCATGTGGTGGTGACGTGTGCGTATGTTTGTGTGTGTGTGTGGGTTCGTCTCAGGTGCAGGAGAGCCAGTATATGCCCTCATAAGTGGGTTTAGGTGCATTGCCGTGAAGCTTAATGCATATAAAGGGCCACTCCACTGCGTCCATAACCCTATGTTAGTTGGTGCCTGGGGTCTGGTGGCCATGGTTGGACACTGGACTGGGCAGAGGGGAGGGGGTCGAGTTAGGAGTGGGTCTTGGAAGTGTTATTGTCGGTACTGTTGGAGGGGGGGGGTCTTCCTGCTATGGGGTTTTGTTGTGGTGTTGGTGGGGTTGATACCATGGCCTTGATGATGTTGTCTCCTGGCTGGCTTGACTCTAGGCACTGGGAGGGGGTCGAGTAGGAGTGGGTCTTGTCGCTGTTATTGTGGTGTGAGGTCCAACCAGGGTTATAGATGTGTTTTGTTAGGTACCGTATATAAGGATGTATTGTGTCTCTTTCTTACCTCAACTAACTTTCTGGCACACAACCGAAGCACAAGAATTATGGAACACAAGGTTTGTCCTGTGTTGCCCAGTGTAATTCTCAAGCTGTGGGTTAAGGAGCATTTGTTTTTTTAAGAAATATCAATAGTTGTCCGAAAATATGATCTTTTTGCTTATATTTTTGTCCTGTTCCTCGTTCTTGTTTTTAGGTATTCCTCTTTATCCTAAACATTGCCCAATGATTAAGCTGTAAAGCACACACACACACACACACACACACACACACACACACACACACACACACACACACACACACACACACACACACACACACACACACACACACACACACACACACATTGATCGATTTGTACAGTACCTTTGAAGTTTATGTTGTGCGTGTATATAAATGTCAGTAGCATACGTTATAATATGTGATCCACTATTGTTTCACGCTGATATAACAAAATGTAAATGTCTGTGAGTATGAATGAATCTGTTGAGTAGAATGTGTTGTATGTATATTCCACTTGTCAGAATCGAATGCAAATGGCCTCTTGTTGTATACAGGAAATTGAACAGTTGCGGACATAAGTTTCCTCTCTCTTCCTGCCCCTCTGTTATGGGCGAAATGGATGGCGGCTGATTCCTCCTCCAAACTGTGCTATGAAACAGTTCCTTTACTCGTATACTGAGGTACTAATCTGTTTCCTGACATTGTTTTGAGAAATCAGTATCCCTTAATTAATTCAATTTGCTCACAACTGTTCAACCCCTAAGTTATTTTTGATTGATCTAGTCATAAATCCTCAAGCATTACCATACATAGGTTAAAAATATCCTAAATGAGTCAACATATGAAAGAGATTAAATGCAACAACAGTAAACATCTAAGTTATCATGATCGAAGACCTTTTGGTATGAAAGGTTTCGGTAATTCTTGTATGACGAGGGTTTTCATGAGGCTTTTTAATTAAACCGTCTGGCATTAGTCCATTCATACTATCTAACACTTAACGACTATAATTATTACGTGTTAGCTGAAGTAGTTTTAGCACCTTGAAGTTAGCAGTCCTTCCCTTAATTAAGCAAGAAATAAAAATCCATGGCTGATAAGGTAATAATATACATTTAAAATTCGTCATAAGTCATCCTAGAGTAGTGTTGAAGAGGAACAGTCATCATACACACAGCTTTTGCCACCGACTGTACAAATTTGCTCCCCGCGCCATAAATCGTCCCTATCAAAATGCAAAGCGAGTATATGTATGTAAATACTGGTAACCTGCCCGCCACGGCTCGCCAGTTTATGGGTGTAGTCGTAGAGGTGATATTTACTTCATACACCGGGCTAATCCATACTGTAATATGAACTGGTCAATTTAAGGAGTAATTGCTCCTATAAATTCCATTGTCGAGTTTTCTCTCTTTTTTTTTTAATTTATATTTTCTCTCATTTTTTGTTTGATAAAATTAATGTTACTTCCTCAACACCAATTCTGTTGCCACCACCACCACAATGACCACCACTCTTACTACTACTACAAATACACAGCTATATTCATGTCTGGCCGGTTAGATATTGCCACCCTGCATGGAGGCTAATGTATGTGTGTGTGTGTGTGTGTGTGTGTGTGTGTGTAAAGTCCCTGCTCTTAGAATATTACCCCATGCCTTCCTCATATGACTGCAACACATTATTACACCTTGTCTCCCTCACACAGTTACAACACAGTATTGCCCCTTCACACTAATGCAACACAACACACGATTACTCCTGGTCTCCTTCACACAATTGCAACACAACACAATACAAAGTTTATTCCTTGTCTCCTTCACACAACTGCAACACAACACAATGATTATTCCTTGTCTCCTTCACACAACTGCAACACAACACAACACAATACAAAGTTTATTCCTTGTCTCCTACACACAACTGCAACACAACACAATGATTATTCCTTGTCTCCTTCACACAACTGCAACACAACACAATACAATACAAAGTTTATTCCTTGTCTCCATCACATAGTTACAACACAGGAGTACCCCTTTGCCTCCTTCACACAAATGCAACACAACACAATGTTACCCCTTGTCTTCTTTACACAACTGCAAGGCAACACAAAGTTTATTCCCTGTCTCCTTCACAAAAATGCAACCAACACAACACAATGTTATTCCTTGTCTCTTTTAAGCAACTGCAACACAAGACAGTATTACCCCTTTGCTCTCCTTCACACATATGCAAACACACCGTAAAAAATATATAGGTACCGTACTCATAACCGACAATTTTATACCTTAGAGTAAACACCAAACTACCGCCTGCATTCCTATAGTCGTTCGGGCCCCCAAAATTAAGACATCCCCCTAAACACTACCGTCGGGTGGAGTAACTGTGATCGGGTTAGTGTTATTCGTAGTCATTATCGAGGCCCTATCATGGGGTTTACTATATACTAAACAGGAAAATGGACTTGTGGAATATTATACCTTCTCGTGAGTCCTTCGGGTCTGCTTTTGTCATCGGGTGGTTTGTGTTCGTTCGGGGGTTATTCGGTATTCCTCTATAGTCAGTTTTAAGGGGAGAACCTCATTTTGGTACATTGGAGGGGTTCTGATTCCTCCAAACTATGTATTGAAACTGATCTACCGTTATTAACATTGAGGTGACTCGTTTCCTGGGATAGTTTGTGGGAATCAGTTTCTCTGTATTTACCAACACTACTACCTACCCCCTTTAAAGACCCACTATCGAACTCAGTAGAAAACGAGTATCACAGAGGTTTTGGATTTACAAGTTTGGGTGGTGGTGCCAAAGTCCTCGGGGGGGGGGGGGGGTGACCAGGACTATGAACCAAAGACAGAAAAGCAATTAAACTTGGGCGAGCAAAATGATTAATGGGAAGCATGATTATTCTCTAAGTAGGTGTTAAGTAGTGAGTTAAGAGGGTTATCTGTCGCAGGGTAAAACTGGAGGGCTACTGGTTCCCCCAAACTATGGCAGGAAACTGATTACCCCATGCTGAACACGAGTAAGGGATCTGTTTTGTATTATAGTTTGGAGGAATTGGTAGCCCTCCAGTTTAGCGACAAACAATGACCCTGTTAAAAAGGCCTTAATATGCGCCCACAACAGACACCCCGGAATTCTGTAAGAGCGTGGAGGAATATGTAAACAAACCATAACTGCCTATTTGAATTTAGTTAGTTATATTTACATTATCGTTAATAACACACACACACACACACACACACACACAAGAAGCGAACAACCAAATGCATCCCGCTCGTCATCTGTTTGTCGTCGTCGTCGTCGTTCACGCAACAACAACAACAACAACAACTGCGTGCCTGCCTGCCTCCAGCCAACCAGCCACACTTTTCACACAGGCAACTTTGTGTTCGCGGCGACCAACTTATGCCTTGGTGTTTGTGTGTCTGCCTCTGTCTCTTGGCTTCAGCATCCAAACTTCATTACCAACACATTTTATGCTCACTGATTGTCGCCTGCCTCTCGCTGTGTTCCCCTTTGGAGGAAGAGGAGTTAGACGAGAGGAAAGGAAGAGAGGAAGCGGAGGTCTGGAGGAGAGGAGGAGGAGGAAAAAGAAGAATAAAGAAATGGGAGTAGGAAGACAATAGGAAGGGAAGAGATGGAGAAGGAAAAGTGGAGAGAGGGACAATAGGAGAAAAAGATGAGGAAGGAGCAGGTGTGTGTGTGTGTGTGTGTACCTACTATTCCGTGTGACTATGTGCTGGGGTCTGGTTTGTTCAGTGCAAATCCCCGTGTAAGTGATGAGGGCTGGAGACTAGGTAGGTACTGTAGGTAGGCTAGGCTAGGTTAGGATAGAAATGGTAGGATAGGCTGGAATAGCTAGGATGGAGGGTCGTGTGTGTGTGGGTGTGTGTATGTATGTATGTATGTGTGGTAATGGCTTGTTGTGAGTGTAATGTGAGACTACTCTACACTGCATTACATTACATTACACATACAACAAGAATATAACACATGTTGAACACAAATAACACAGATATAAAACCGGTAGAACACACAACGCCAGTAGAACACAAGTATAGCACGAACATAACACGGGTATAACGCAGGTAGAACACATATAACAGAAGCATAACACAAACCTAACACAGGGGACAACCACACCATACTGTTACTCTAGCCTCTGTTTAGTCGGGTTAAGTAATCGTCCTCTAATTTCTGAAGTCAAGTGCCCCTTCAACCAACCAGCCAACCAACCACCCACCCTGGAGGTAGTGTTGTTATGTGTGTGTGTGTGTGTGTTTGAGAGTAGGGTATATGTTCGCGTGTATGTAAATGTGTACTTGTATGTGTGTCTGAGTGTGTGTATGTGCGTGCGTGCGTCTTTGAGTGTGTGTGTTTGTGTGTGTTTGCAACTTTCTCACCGGGACAGTGCTTTCATTACCAACACAAATACAGCTGTATCGCAAGTAAGAGTCACGTAATAATTAACAAACAAACTGCCTTACCAAACCAAGACCACCCAGGCTACGGAAATTTCAGTACACACACACACACACACACACACACACACAAACGCAGGATTTACCATACTTCTATATTGTACAACTCACGGAATCAATGGGTGGTGGGGGGGGGGGTAGAGAATACACAGAAGGGATGGAAAATTGAAAGAGGAGGCACAGAAATAACAGAATGGCAACAGAACTGAGGTAACTTTTGCATATAGTGAACAGAAATAGTTAGACCTCATAAATAAAAACTACGACTGTAAGGTTAAGGGGGTAATTCATTTTTGTTACATTGGAGTGCCATGATTCCTCCAAAGTATGCCAGGAAACATGACCAGATGAACAAAAATGATGGTGTTCTGTTGCTTGAAATAGTTTGGAGGAATCAGTTGCTCCAGATTTACCAACACAGTACTTTCCCCATAAGTTATAATAATGCTGCTGTTTGACTTTGTGTACATGTATTGGTCAACTTGTTTCATAATTATATATTGATACTTTTTGAATAATATGATCTCCTGGAGTTAATAGAACACGGTAAAGATATCGACATCGTGTTTCAGAAGGTTAAAAGAAAGTAAACGTTGCTCTTTGTGTTTATTTACTGAGAGACCCTCCTCCACACTCAACCCCCCCCCCCCATCCAAGTCCCTTCCTATCTCCCCCCCCTCCAAGTCCCTTCCTATTCCCCACCCCCTCCCCCTAGTCCCTTCCTATTCCTCCCCCCCTCCTCCAAGTTCCTTCCTACTCCCCCCCACGTCCCTTCCTACCCCCCCCTCCCCCCTTCCTACCCCCCCTCCCCAAGTCCCTTCCTACCCCCCCCCCCCCCAAGTCCTTCCTTCGTGTACCATCACTTATCCAACAGAAGGTGGCCAGTTCACTCTCGGGTAAAATACAAGGCAACCAACCCTTCGCCAAGGCCTTCCTGAAAAGTCGCGTTCGGTCAGAGGCCCAAACTCGATCTTTTTGGTGAAATACAACCCACCAACATTTCGTCGTGGTTGCCAGGTTAGCTAGCGTACATCTTGCAAGGCAAATTTAAAGTAAGTGCCCGATATTTATTTATTGATTAATTTATTTTTTATTTTATTATTTTTATTTTTTTGCGGCATTTGAACTCACGGTAATAATTCAAGTGTAAGAAACCCATCCCTGCGTATACTCATTTCTCCATCGAAAGAATATACCAGCTTTATCAAATCAGCACTAAAGGTCTTACAGAAAAAAACACACACACTAAATAGGCATCAGCACTCCCCGAACACCACCACCATCA
>JAWQEG010000626.1:357500-395093 GCA_033782935.1 Petrolisthes cinctipes | reverse complement strand
GTAATAATAATAATAATAATAATAATAATAATAAGGTTGATGATGACAATAATAATAATTAACCATATTATATTTTCTGTTATTGTCATTATTTTCTGTACAACATTTTTATCATTGACAGTGATGATGATGATGATGATGATGATGTCGAAATAATATGCCGAAAAAAAAAAAAATAACTTGTATATTTTCCGCACTGATAATATCGTTGCTTTGATAATTCTATGTAAATTTGTTGTATTTATATGAATACAATGAGTGTGAGATTGGCATGCATAATTTGTAGGAGGAAATGTAAAGAAATAAATATCCAAGTTTCATAAATATTATATGTGTTGTCATAGTGATATTTGTAGTAGTAGTAGTAGTAAAGGTAGAGGAGTCATTCGTAGTAGCAGTAGTTTTAGTAGTAGTAGTAGTTGTAGTTGTAGTTGTTGTTGAAATATTTAGGCTTTTGTAGGAATTACGATAGTGAAAACAGCTAATTTTGTTTAGGAATAAAAAAGACAATGGAACTATAATATGCGTCGTTCATAGTCAAACACTACAACAACAACAACAACAAACAAATCACAACCAAATATTATACTCACCAAATATACCGGTATTTCATTTTAATAAAGTTATGAAGCAAATAGAAAAGTCGGTACACAATAATAATATCGAAACAAAATGTACAGTCACGAGCACTAATAAGTATCCAGATGTGCTTGGAATACCTACCTAGAGACAGTCAAATAAATACACAATAAGATCTCCCCCATTGGAAATATTTCGTTGGTGGTGAATTGGTGGACTGTTAAAAAAAAAGCTTCAACCAAAGCTGTATCCATATTAGTGCTCGTAACTGTACAGTACATACAGTCTTGGTCAATAATAATCATCCACATATGGGTAACTTTAACAATTTGCTGTCTGATGTTTTCATGTTCACATATAATGTTATTGTTTTAAGTAGTGTGTAGCTGCTTGTAGTAAATTAAAAGATGGTACTTAACCTATTTATTGGAAAGTTTATTAGCTAAGGAACAGAGGGAAGCTGTCAAAATCGTACGTGAGTTACCCCTATATAGATGATTATATTTGACCACGACTGTATATATAGCGATAACAAACAGAAACACGAGCACACCCAACCAGGTCCACTGTGAGTTGTTTGTTGGTTTGATCCAGTTTACCTTAGTGTCTGCATGCAGGGTCAACTTTTAAGGAGGAAATTCGGTGTTGGTAAATTTGGAGCAACTGAATCCTCCAAACTATTCCAAGCAACAGAACACCATTATTTTTGCTCATCTGGTCTTGTTTCCTGGCATACTTTGGAGGAATCAAGACACTCCAATGTATCAAAAAAGAATTACCACCTTAAGATCAGCCTTTTTTTCCCGAGTTCCCATGACGGATGAAGACAGACAGACAGACAGACAGACAGACAGACAGACAGACAGACAGACTGACAGACTATTTTGATTTGATTTTTCTCGTCGGTGGGGAAACGCAACCCATTTACTAACTTATTTAATTAAAGGCTAAATAAAATGTTATGTGGACCAACCCATAAAGAACAGCTTATAGGTGTGGACGAATAGCAGGCAGATCTATCTATCTATATGTCTCGTGGCATTCACATTATTTATTACTTACTCTCTTTCCAAGCCGGTTTCAACCTTCTGGATACGTGTTCCAAGGGTTGATAATAATATATATATACTGTTGGTAAAGTAAAACAAGTTTATTTTGTTGTTTTTATATATGTGAGGAAAATGTATCGGCTCAATCAGCCCATATCTTTCAGGGTTTTTTTTTTTCCTCGAAATATAATGCAATAAATCTAAGATAAATTTTTACCCAGCATTAACGTAATTTGGTCATTATCTGCCATTTGTATGCACTGGAATTTACTACTAATAAAGATAAACTGTAAAGAGTGTGAAATGGAAGGAAATAGATGCATTTTGAACAGGTAAAATGAAAATAACATGTAGTGGAGTATAGTTGGAAGGATCCCGTGGCTTAAAAAAAAGTGTGTGTGTGTGTGTGTGTTTGTTTGGTGGTGTGTGTGTGTGTGTGTGTGTGTGTGTGTGTTTGGTGGTATGTGTGTGTGTGTGTGGTGGTGTGTGTGTGTGTGTGTGTGTGTGTGTGTGTGTGTGTGCACTTGACAACTTTGTGTGGACAGTTTGGTGGGCCCTTCACAGTCACACATCATATTACAGCTCGTTGTAAATCCGGAAACTGATGATGATGTCATATTATGTCCCTCTCCATTTTCATTTTCATTACTTTTTTATTGTATTTTTATTTTATTTGTTCTCGAGCAAACACCGGTGAATTGTTGTCGTTGTATATATAAGAAAAAAAATGTATAATTATCTCTGCCAAATCGTTAAGGCCTTCTTTGTTACTTATCAAATTATTTACCATTATTAAATGGGAAAGTAAATAGGGTACTGTAATATAAGCTAGAGAAAGACTTGTGTTGTTTATAAGATAAGCCATATTAGAGCCTGGTAAAGTAAATATAAGATAAACTATAGAGACATTGGTGATGAAGTTAATTATATAAGCAATGGAGACTGATGTAGTATAATATTATAATTATAAGCAATGAAGGACGTGTGAGTGTTTGGTGTTATTGGTGGTAGTAGTAGTGTGTGTGGGAGGAGTAACATTGTACGTACAGTGGTGGTCAAAAATAATCATCATTATAGGGGTAACTCACGTAAGAGTTTGGCAGCTTCCCTCTGTTCCTTAGCTGATAAACATTTCAATAAATAGATGAACTACCATCTTTAAATGTATACAAGCAGATACGCACTACTTAAAAACAATAATATTATGTGAACGTGAAAACATTAGACAGCAAATTGTTTGAGATACCCATATGTGGATTATTATTATTGACCACGACTGTATATAACACAGAGGGTAATAGTCCACCTAGACCCTGTGATGTAGATAGACCCTGTGATGTAGTCAGAAAATTGGAGGTAAACGAGTCCTTCAAATATTGCCACGAAAGGAAAGGAGCTTGTTTCATGGCATAGTTAGGAGGGAACAGAAGCCTCCTATTCTAATTACACGATAACACCTCTTACACCACTCTCACGATCTTGTCTTTCCTGATCTCTCTCATTATCCTTCTGTTAACCTTCTAATACCCCTCTCTTTTTTTCTTTTTATCCTCTTCCGTTCTCTCTGTCTATCTATCTATCGAACTATGTATCTATCTGTCTATATATGTTTCTATTTACTTCTTTTCATTCATTTATCTATCTGCATTATTATGTAGGCTATAATATATCTCTTTCACTTTATTAATCCTTCAGCTCTCTCTCTCTCTCTCTCTCTCTCAATTATTATATTCACCCTCATCAATCATTTATAATCATCATCTTCCCGTCGCTCCTCCTCTCCTCTCCTCTCCTCTCCTTTCCCTCTCACATTTACCTTTTCATTCATATCATCATTGATTTATTTTGAATGGACATAAATCCCATCGACCAACATATACGTCATTCTTTGATAGCCCCTTATTAATCTCTTGTTATATTTTATAATCCCTATTTTTCTTGTTCTTCATCATCATCATCCTATTTCTTCACGTCTTTTGGTACTTGTCTGTCTACTATATATATTCTGTTCTTTTCTTCTCCACCTTCCCTCCTTTTCGCTCAATCTACTCCTCTATCATCAATTCTGCTCTTTCTTCTCCTCCTCCACTTCTCCCTTCCTCCTACACCATTGCCTTCTCAATCATTAATCTGCTCTCCATCTCTCATCACCACCTCTCCTCCACTCCACCATTGCCTTCTCAATCATTTACTCTGCTCTCTTTCTCCTCCACTCCACCTCTACATCTCTTTCACCATCTCTCTCTTCCTCCTCCACCATTGCCTTCTCAATCATTAATCTGCTCTCTTTCTTCTCCACCCCTCCATCTCTCATCACCACCTCTCCCTCCTCCACCATCGCCTTCTCAACCATTAATCTGCTCTCTTTCTCCTCCACTCCACCTCTCCATCTCTTTCACCACCTCTCCCTTCCTCCTCCACCATCACCTCAATCATTAATCTGCTCTCTTTCTCCTCCACTCCACCTCTCCATCTCTTTCACCACTTCTCCCTTCCTCCTCCACCATCGCCTATTCTATCATTTACTCTGCTCTCTTTCTCCTCCACTCCACCTCTCCATCTCCTTCACCACCTCTCTCTTCCTCCTCCACCATTGCCTTCTCAATCATTTACTCTGCTCTCGTTCTTCTCCTCCACTCCACCTCTCCCTCCTATACACCATCGCCTATTCTATCATCAATTCTGTTCTCTTTCACCACCTCTCCTCTTCCTCCTATACCATCGACTTCAGTCAGTGTTATTGTAATATTTCTCTCCCTTCTGGTTCTCCTCCTGGTTCGTTCCGGCAATTAACAAGAGAGAGAGAGAGAGAGAGAGAGAGAGAGAGAGAGAGAGAGAGAGAGAGAGAGAGCCTCATTCCTCCAGACAATAATTGAAGCCTCGTCACCCTAAGGCTTCGTCAAAGGGGGCCACCAGGGTTTTTTTTAATGTCTGTTTTGGTGTGCATAATGTGTCAGGGTTACTTTTGTTGTTGTATGGGAGGGGGAGGAGTTGTGGGTTTTTGGTGAGGCTTGTGGGAGGCAGTTTAGTTTTGATTGTATCCTTTTTATTATTATTATTATTATTATTAGTAGTAGTAGTAGTAGTTGTTATAGAAGTAATAGTAGTAGCAGTAGTAGTAATCGTAGTAGTAGTATTGTTATGATTATTATTATTATTACTATTATTATTATCATTATTATTATTATTATTACTATTATTATTATCATTATTATTATTGTTATTACTATCATTATTATCATTATTATTACTATTATTATTATCTTAGTAACATTTGTGTTGTCGTTTTTTCATTATAGATGCTGTTGTTTTTTTGTGGGTCGAATAACAACATAACACCGTAGCACATCGTAATAAAATATCATAACAAAATAATAATAATAATAATACTATAACAACGTAATAGAATAGCATCATTTCAAAATATATTTAAGTAGTATCACAGAAACAAACGAAAATTTCAAGTTTCATTTTTTTTGTGGTGAAAATTATCGTCATTGTTACTGTTGTTGTTGTTGTTATTTTGCTGCTGCTGTTGTTGTTTTTCGAATTCAGGATATTATTATTATTATTATTATATTTTTTTTTTTTTTTTTTTTTTTAATCCCTATTCCAATTTTTTCCCGGTCGTTGGTATACAGTTTGGATTCTGATACTGAAAATGAAAGTGTTCAAAATGTATATATACGTTTGTTGTGATGTTTTCAGCGAGGTGCCTTGAGTGTGTGACAGGAAGGAAAGTAAGCATGAAGGCAGGGAGGGAGAGAGTGATGGAGTGGTAGATAGATGGAGTGGGAGAAGGTGGAAGAGGAGGTTGGAGGGAGGAGGGAGTGAGAGGAGGTGGAGGAGGAGGTTGGGGAGAGGATGAGGTTGGGGTGAGAGGAGGAGGAGGTGGAGAGGATGGAAGTGGGATGAGGGATAGGGAGGAGGTGGAGAGGATGAAGTGGGAGGAGGTGGAGAGGATGGGAGTAGGAGGAAGGGGGGGGGAGAAAGAAGTGAAGGAGGTGATGGGGGAGGGGAGAAGAAAGGTGTAGGGAAGAGAGAAAGGAATGATGAAGGAGGGGGGAAAGGAGGAAGAGGATGGAGTGGAAGAAAGGAGGAATAGGAGGAAGTGGAAGAAAGGAGGTGAGGAAGGAGTGAAGGAGGAAGTGGAAGAAAGGAGGTGAGGTAGGGAAGAGAGGAAGTGGAAGAAAGGAGGTGAGGAAGGAGTGAAGGAGAAAGTGGAAGAAAGGAGGTAGGGAAGAGAGGAAGAAGTGAAGGAGGAAGTGGAAGAAAAGAGGTGAGGAAGGAGTGAAGGAGGAAGAGGGAAGAGAAGGAAGTGGAAGAAAGGAGGTAGAGAAGAGAGGAAGGAGTAAAGGAGGAAGAGGGAAGAGAAGGAAGTGGAAGAAAGCAGGTAGGGAAGAGGGAAATGAATAATGAAGGAGAGGTAGAAGGACGTAAAGGAGGTAGTCAGCCGGGGTATATATAGGAGTAAGGGTAAGGAGAGGAAGAAGGGAAGTTAGAAGCATGTTGAAAAAAGTGACCAATGAAGAGAAAGAAAGTGATAAAAAGAGAAGCCCCTCAACCTTTCCTTCCTGGCTCCAAGTAATAGAAGATAAGAAGATAACGAGAGAGAGAGAGAGAGAGAGAGAGAGAGAGAGAGAGAGAGAGAGAGAGAGAGAGAGAGAGAGAGAGAGAGAGTATATTGGATAAAAGACAAGAAGCCTGAGATGAAGAGATAATGCGATAAAGAGTTAATAAGATAGACTTATAACGAGGCTGAATGGAGTGAATTTTGAATTGGCAGACAGACAGAAAAGTAGGCAGACAGCAAGACAAACAGACAGACAGACAGAAAGCTAAATACCCAGACAGGCAGACAGACAGCTAGCTAGCTAACTACACAGACAGACAGAATGCTAACTACACAGACAGAAAAGCAGAGAGACAGACAGTTAGACAGACAGACAGAAAGAAAGCAAGCTAGCTATACAGACAGAAAAGCAGGCAGACAGATAGACAGACAGAAAGAAAGCTAAATACCCAGACAGACAGAAAGACCGACTGAAAGAAAGCTAAATACCCAGACAGACAGAAAGACAGACAGACAGAATGCTAACTACACAGACAGACAGACAGACAGACAGAATGCTAACTACACAGACAGACAGATAGACAGACAGAAAGCCAGAAAAACAGCTATCCCTCCCTTCCTCTTTTCCATTTCTTTCCTCGTTTTCCTTTCCTTTATTTAATTTTTTACTTTCTTCCTTCGTATCTTCGCTTCCTTCTTTCCTTCGTTTATTTCCTTCCTTTATACTCCTTTCCTCATTTCCTTCCTGTTTTTGTTTTTTTTACTTTCTCCTTTTTGTTATCTTCCTTCACACTACTATTCCTTCCTTCCTTTACACTACTATTAACATGCGTCCCATCACCGTGTATTATTATTCGTTTGGTACTTTATCCTTTATTATATGTGAGTGTGCTTTGTGCTTCATACTTTTTGTTAATACTTATTTGTAACCAATTTTTAAATATCATATTTCATACTGTTTTCTACCATATATCTTATAGGTTTTGGTCTTGCCTAAATTATATAAATGCATACTTACTATTATCCTTTGCTACGATTTAATATCATTGCCTCGTTTTCCACAGGTAATTTCTTAGTTCCAGGATACAGGGAGAAAGAAACCATATAGTCCTGTGATGATCTAGTGTTGCTGAAGTTGTGATGAAATATACATACACGTACGAGTTTAATAAGTGAGATATAATTGATAATTGACCTGTGTTGTGTGGTGTCATGAAAATAAACGCACACACATTTATTAAGTGAGAAATGAAATGATAACTAACTGTCGTGGTGTTAAAAGGATACACATAAATGAGGTCTGACTTTAATGGTGTTCAGAAGACTTATCTATTTGAAAAATATTCATAATTAAGTGACATATTTTTTTTAACCAGGAAGGCGATGAGTATATTGCACACATTTATAAGTTGCGAGTGTGAGTAGTGAAAAGAATTGTGAGTATGTGAGTAAATGCATGGATCCAAAGACAACGTTTGAACCGATCGTATTCCCAGTCAAAACCCGGAACAATAATAATAATAATAATAAGGATGAGACTGAGAGTAACAAGTCCATGGGTTGGTTGCTATATTTCTGTTGTTATTGTACCGATGCTCAGCCTAGAAAGGTAATTAATTATTTAGGAATACCATAAACCCGTGCCCAGAGTTACTCCTCCCCGATGATCGTAAAGGAAATCAAACTCAATAAGCCGATCACGAAGAATTTAGAAAACGGATCCTTGTTTTAAGTGTCAGAAAAAATTTGTTGCAGTTATTGTTAGAAATTTACAAGATTAGTAAATATTAGCGTCTAGGTGTGCTTGAACTGAATATGTTAGAAAAAGTAGAAAAATATATATAAACGAAGAGGAGATTATAGATGAACTTAATGAACAATGCAATAACCTTAATTAACTAAGTTGTGTTGTAAGACGTGAACACTGATAATTATATAAACAAAATACTCGAGTGGTTAGTGAACGAGTGGTGTGCTGGCTAATACAAAATGAAGAGGGGCCTTTGATACACACACACACACACACACACACACACACATTAATTAAAAGAAGAGGAGATAAGGATGTGCAGAATTATAGCTTTCCAAATAGAGTAATAGACGAATGGAACAAATTACCAGAAGAAGTGGTGTGTGTCAAAAACATACATAACTTTAAAGAAAAATATGATAATTGTGATTCAAAATACGGGACATTACGAGCTTGACTCAATCCTGTAAAGATACAAATAGGTAAGAACAAATAGGTAAGAACACACACATTGAAGATGTACAGTACTGTATAAGAGGGTCTCACACACCGCTTCCCCACTTGAAGCAACAGAATCCAGATGGCTTTCTTATAACAACAGACACAAGAAGGTAACCATTTTACCCTCCAATTTCTCACTTGTCATCCCTAAACTCGAGAGAGAGAGAGGGAGAGAAAGGGAGAGAGAGAGAGAGGGAGAGAAAGTAGAAAGAGAGAGAGAGAAGAATTGGGTGGAGCTTAGACAAAACTCCACCCCTTTTCAAGAAGATAATAAGAATAATAATATCTGAATAGACTTGGCATCTTCCAAAACAGAATGAATATAAACGGACCAGCAGAGCTTTAGTGAGGGACTAAAGATCAAAACAGCTAAAAGACATCTTCTCTGTACTCCATTAACATAAGACAAGAAAGGGGATACACTCCTTTAGTATTAATAAAGTAAGTTTAATTTTACTTACTGAAGTTTATTTCCTACCTTGACTGAACACCATCACAACGCCGAGCTCGCTACCTAATACAACAACCACAACAACAACCACAACCAACTACATCTCCAGAGCAAGGTAATGTACCATATTCTTCGAAGAGATCAAATTAGGACTGGTACATTTTGATGGCAGCGGTGTTTTGCAACAAGGCAGATTGCAAGTAAAACTTCACAGGAGTACAGAGACTAACATTGTTCAAGGACAAGTTGAAGATTCTACTTGTAAATTCTCTCAAGTAATTTCTTCAGTGGGTAATCTTACGACCTCTAACGAGGGAGATAAACCACAAATTCTTCACCTACAAGAGGCACTTGCTTCAACATAACTGCAACTGACCTACAGAGAACCTCATCTACTTCACTACAAACAATCATCACTTCATCACTACGGCGATCCTGTTACGTAAATGCTTTCGTAAGGACAACGCCATCACTCCATCACCTCCACGCTGACGCCGCCTCCTTATACGTAAATTCTCTCGTAAAAGGCAAGTCAATATTCATCATCTTCACTCTAATTACGACTGTTAGTGTGTTAGTGTGCGAGCTAACTAATAATCGCTTCGTCACTTCACGGTCGTCGCCCCTTCACCACATCGTCACCTCGTCAGGCAACACCTCAGCTCGACCTCGTCATCACGTCGTCATCGTTGTTGCAACTACAGTCAACTAAAGTAGGTACACATTACATGTTACATTACATTATTTTTCACTTGTTCACGAACATGTTAGAAAGTTAGAGTTCCTCATTTGATGTCTAAACGGAATACTTTCACTAAGTTGAAGAAGAGCTTAGACGTATTTTCCCCCATTAAACATCCAAACGACCCAAACCTAACATTGAATGCCACTACCCATGATTCATTGAGCTCCGGGCTAGAAAATTCATCCCCTGTGTCCCAAAGTCTTATTCCTGGTGCCGACACATATGAATCACCTTCTGCTTCCTCCATCCTATCTCCTTCTAAAACTCGATCTGGTATTCCATATCATCTTGTATCTTCTCCAATCATGGCCACTTCTCCACAATCTCCTAATACCTCTAACCCTACTCCTTCTAGCCAAACTTCACCTGCTATGCCTAACCAATTTCAAACAGTGAGAGTATTACCAACCCCCAATTATTTGAAGCAATATACGGGAGATGATCCACGATATGGAATTCATCTCTTTTTGCGACATTTGGAGGATGCATTTTGTCAGGCAGAAATTAGCCAGGATATAGATAAGATTAGATTTGTGCGAGGTCATATTGCACCTGATAGTCCCGCTAGTTACATGTTAACAGCCGGTGCTTTTTCTGACCCTGATAACTTAACATCATTTGATACATTTAGAGAGTCACTCATAGATATTTTTGGAGATGGTCAGCTCCATGGGTCATTGTCATGGGTACAAAGAATGGCAAAAACAACTGCAGATAACATAACTGCACATGATCCAGCAAAAGCACTTGCCTTAGCAGGGTCCCTAGCCTTAGATGCCAAAGAATCATTAAAGTCCTCACCTTGGGTACAAAATGGGAATATTACCTTAGATAATACTATTAAGTTAATAGAGTATGTCCAATTTACGTTGCTGTTAAAAGAAAATTATCGTTTGGATATTCCTAAACATTCATTTGGTCCAACTGACAAACTAATCAAGTTAGCTTCCAAACTTAGCATGAAAGAATCTCAGAACGTGTACAGTAGAATAACAACATGTACCAGACACCCTCTTGAAACAACTCCCCTTCTCCAAACCACAAGGAGGGTCTCCTTCTCCCCTCTGAGCTCATCTATTTAGCTGTCATCTCTTTACAAACAAAGAGAGAGAGAGAGAGGGAGAGAAAGTGAGAGAGAGAGAGAGAGAGGGAGAGAAAGTAGAAAGAGAGAGAGAGAAGAATTGGGTGGAGCTTAAATATACTCCACCCCTTTTTTAAAAAGTACCAGAAACTCCCCAATAGAGAATGTATATAAGCAGTGAAGTTGAACTAATATGTAGGATTTCCTAAACTGACTCCCAGGGCTATAACCTGTCTCCATAAGAGAGAGACACAGGCATATAAGACAAGGCATTAAATATAATTCCCTGTATAGAGATAAGTATGTATAAATAAATTAAGCCTAAAGAAACTTGTGCAGTCACTTTACCTAAGAACACCACTACGCCGAGCTCGCTACCTAATACCACAACAACCACAACAACAACAACAACTACTACGACTACACTTCGGACTAAGGTACTGTATCAGATCCTGAACGAGTTAAAGCCTTAGAGGACTGGTACATTTTGATGGCAGCGGTGTTTTGCAACAAAGCAAGTTGCAAGGTAAAGACTTCACGGGAGTACAGTGACTAACATAGTTCAAGGACAAGTTGAAGGAATCTGCTTGTAAATTCTCTCAAGTAATTTCTTCAGTGGGTAATCTTACGACCTCTAACGAGGGAGATAAACCACAAATTCTTCACCTACAAGAAACACCTGCTTTAACATAACTGCAACTGACCTACAGAGAACCTCATCTACTTCACTACAAACAATCATCACTTCATCACTACGGCGATCCTGTTACGTAAATTCTTTCGTAAGGACAACGCCATCACTCCATCACCTCCACGCTGACGCCGCCTTATACGTAAATTCTCTCGTATAAGACAAGTCAACGTTCATCATCTTCACTCCAATTACGACTGTTAGTGTGTTAGTGTGCGAGCTAACTAATCATCGCTTCGTCACTTCACGGTCGTCGCCCCTTCACCACATCGTCGCCTCGTCAGGCAACACCCCAACAAAACTTCCACTCGTCGTCATCGTCGTTGCAACTACAGTCAACTAAAGTAGGTACACATTACATGTTACATTACATTATTTTTCACTTGTCCACGAACATGTTAGAAGATAGGTTCCTCAATAACAGCCCAGACAACAGAAAACAAGTGCCAAATTAAAACAAAAGTAAAGATATAATCCCCCATTAATCCAAAGGTATCATAACTAACTTCGAATATCCCTGATAATGATTCACTAGCCTCCAAGCTAGATTCCTCTACCTCCCTAAGTTTCGTTTGTGGTTCCAACACATTCGAGTACATTCCTTTCTTTCTCCAAACCTTACCCCCATTAAAGCCTCTATCTGGTATACTATATTAACCTGTATTTTCTCCAAAAATGGCTACTCCTCCACAATCTCCGACTGTCTCTGCTCTTCTAATTACCTCTACTATGCAAGCAATGAGAATTTTACCCACCCACAATTATTCAAAGTACTATACGGGAGATAATCCACAGAATTTAACGTCATATGCTACATTCAGACAGTCACTTATTGATGTTTTTGGGGATGGTAAACTACATCATTCATTATCATGGGTTCAGAGAATAATTAAAACTAAGGCAGAAAACATAAATACAAGTGAACCAGCAAAAGCACTTGCACTATCAGGGTCTCTAGCTTTAAATTCGAAGGAATCTCGTATCATACATCGTGAATTACAGATTACTCAATCCAAGGGTACGAAGATTTTTAATTTTGATGCCACACCTACTCAAGGGGAATCACAGGGAAAACGTTGCAAACACTGTAACGAAAGTAATCATAAATACAGTCATTTACATGAGTCAAAGTCGCATTCCTTAGATGAATGCATGATCCTTAACAGAATGAAACGGGACTGGCACAATCGAAACATGATGCATGAAACGAGACCGCCACAATATTAAAACGTACCGAAAATATAACTGTAGGCCCTGTCGTCGCATTTACCAATAATATACTATAATTCCCTGTCCTAGTATCACATAGTAACACCCCCTTAATGATAGACACAGGCGCCGCAGTTTCCTTGTTATCGGATAATTCCTTTAACAAATTGAGCAAATTAGGTCCCCAGCAGCATTTATAAACCAAGATTGAACAGGTGACATAGAATTGTCAACCATGACAGGCAATAAATTACAGGTCTTAGGGAAACTAACCCTTCCTGTACGGTTAGCCAAGGGAACTAACCATATTCATAATGAATTTTATATAATACGAAATTATAAACTAGGTTTATCATACCTTATTAAACAAACCATAATAATAAACCCTAAACATAAAATAATACATTTTAGGAATTAATGTATTCAAATACAGGATTGTCCAGGCCAAAATATATAAGTCCAGGTAATGTTAACCCTATACGTATTGAAAATGAGGGAAATAACCCCATTATCATAAAGGCCACTGCTGCATATAATAATATATTAACTCCAAATTTCGTCCATAAATTGAAGGCAAAGCTTCCATCTCATGTACAGCCACATACTACCGTTCTATCCTTAATAGAACTAGTAAAATAATATATAACCAGGGATTAATTTACATAACTAATGTAAATAGTGAAAATGTCACTGATATTAATAAACCATTTACCAATATTCATGTAAAGAAAGGAACATATCTATGTGATCTGTACAGATGGAAGTTAGACCAATACCACAAGGAAATATTGTATCGGTTCTTACCGAAGGATAAATAGATAGTCGTAAGGGAGCAACTTAGAAATTTGGTCAGTGGACGCGATTTTTCCACTTTATCATGACAATCTAATCACTATACTAGCCACATATTGAAATGCGATTGCCCTACCTGTAAGTTATTAGAAAAAAAAAATATATACCATTACTCTAACATCTCCTTAACCCATTTACTCGAGCATATAGACTACCGTACCGCATAGTACACAGAAAGTTATAAACGAAATATTACATGAAATGATGGATGAAGGCATTATTAAGAATTCTAATTCCCATTTTAACAGCCCAATGTTTTTGGTTTAAAGAAACAAATAATGGTAATTTTAGGCCAGTCATTGATTGCAGAAAATTAAATAATGCTACACTTAAAAATAAATATTCCCTCCCTCCTTTAAGATGTTTTGTCTAACATTGGTGAAACAAAACCTATGATATTCTCCACATTAGACTTGGTCAGTAAAAACTGGCAAGTAACATTAGATGATAAAATTCAACCCATTACAATATTTAATACTTCCCATGGTTATTATGAATACATTCGTAGACCATTTGGTTTATGTAATGCTTCATCCACAATTCAACATATGATCAATTTTCGTATTGGTTTTATTAATAACGTAGTCATCGCTAATCTCAACGATTTGATTATTTTCATAGTAAGTAACTATAACGAAGGTTATACAGAGATTACATTAGGTAGGCCTCAAACTTTAAATGTCTATGTCTCAGTTTCTTACCAGGAACTTATCATTTTAGGTTATCCATTTAACCGCCCCTGTGCTCCATACACAATCTGATAAAATAAGAGCAATGAGAGTATTCACTATTCTAAATAAATGTTACTAACATAAAATCATTCTTGGTCTTATGTTCTTATATAGAATCTTTGTAAAGTATTTTCCCAAGTAACTAAACACCTAAATAATCCCCTCGAGAAAGATACAAATTTTGTAAGGATGCCAGAAAAACAGCTAAGCTTTGAATCATTAAAGGTTAATTAATGTAAGCTTCAATTCTTACGTTCCCAAATATTCATTGTCTTTTATGGAGTGTACAGATGCTTCCTCAGTAGGCTAAGGCGCTGTACTTATGTAAGAGATAGCTACGGGTCTATGTCAGGTATGTACTTATGCTTAGAGAATATTAAGTACGCAGATTACTCGTTACTCTGTAACAAAACAGGAAACTTAAGCAATATTATGGGCACTTCGTACTTTGAGAGAAATCATATTAGGCTATCCTTTACATGTTTTCGCAAATTATCAAACGATCCTTGGCTTACTATAACCTCAAACCCTAACGGAAAAATTAGCCAGATAAGGTCTAACAATTCAGGAATTTCTCCCGCATATTGATATTAACTATCTTTTAGGACGATTAATAAAGTAGTAGATCCCTTAAACAGTCATCTTGTCCTTTTAGTTCCGAGGACACCAATGGACTTTGACCTTAATGCGGTTCGTAAACATTAGCAAACAATCCTATGATGAATGTAATAAAATATTCATTAAAAACTGAGGATGAAAATAATGGCCCAAAATTACCCAGTCACTTAAATATATTTTCCCTTCATGATGATATTATTTACAGAAAACTTAGGAAACGTGACGAAAAAACAATCAAATAGTGATACAACAAATAATGATTCCCTCAGTATTAATTACCCTTATATCATAATACAGCAGCAAGGCATCCTGGGAGAGATAGGTACCTGACCACTCTCCATACAATACACCATTAGCATAAACTAAGGGTAGATGATGAAACACATATATCGCTCAGTGCGAAGCAGACAATGCAAATAAAGGCCATACATTTGGACCTGTTCCATGACGGGAATCCCTAATCCTGGACGAATCATGGAACGTAGTAGGAATAGATCTACTTTCCTTACCAATTCCGAATCAGGACGCAAATAAAGTATTACCAATGGTTAACCATTTTCTAGATATTTGGTGGCGGCAACACTATGATAAAAACCGCAAAGGTAAGTGCACATATATATAAAAACCAACTTCATATGACCATATACATGTCTCGATATTATAAAAGGTATCTGATTTCTACAACATTAAGCAAACGTTTGTATTACCATATCTCCCAGCATTTAATGGGTTAACAAAACGGCAGCACCGTAAAAATACTAGAAGTACTTCGTGGCAAAAGAAACAAGGAAAATCCCTCCACATGGGAAGACTGCATCGATATGACGGTCAATAAACACTACAAAATACGGAAATAAAAGGAAAAACTCCACATGAAATACTATATGGCGTATGGATACGTCTTTCATATGATATAAAATTGCCACACAGAAGCCATGATACAACGTGGACAACTACACTGAACGACAGTGAGTTGCATTTCAACAATTTCATCATGATGTACAAAACGATCTACAGGCTTGCATGGATATAATGCGTGATTGCCTACATAACAAAACAAATTATGAGCTTGCATGGATATAATGCGTGATTGCCAACATAACAAAACAAATTATGAGCTTGCATGGATATAATGCGTGATTGCCTACATAACAAAACAAATTATGAGCTTGCATGAAAATAATGCGTGATCGCCAACATAACAAAACAAATTATGAGCTTGCATGAAAATAATGCGTGATCGCCAACATAACAAAACAAATTATGAGCTTGCATGAAAATAATGCGTGATTGCCAACATAACAAAACAAATTATGAGCTTGCATGAAAATAATGCGTGATTGCCAACATAACAAAACAAATTATGAGCTTGCATGAAAATAATGCGTGATTGCCAACATAACAAAACAAATTATGAGCTTGCATGAAAATAATGCGTGATTGCCAACATAACAAAACAAATTATGAGCTTGCATGAAAATAATGCGTGATTGCCAACATAACAAAACAAATTATGAGCTTGCATGAAAATAATGCGTGATTGCCAACATAACAAAACAAATTATGAGCTTGCATGGAAATATTGCGTGATTGCCAACATTACAAAACAAATTATGAGCTTGCATGGAAATATTGCGTAATCGCCGACATAATAAAACAAATAACTCAATATGTTCACTCCAAGTGATAACGGGTACCCGATCGAATCTTCACACTTCTTTAGTAGGTAATAAACCTATAATAATGCATAATTTTACCAGGCGGTTGATATTGTTTATGTAAAGAGAATAAAGAAATTGGTAAAAGCGCGCAAAACCCAACATCCACAATGAAACCAATCAATATCTCTTAAACATTAACAATTCCTCTTCCTAGTAATTTTATCCCTACTATTGATAATAATAATATAAACAATTATAAACAAAAACTCCGATCGGTTTCCAATGATATATAATAATTTTTCTTACGGATGTGGCCCACATCAACCTATATAACGGTTTTCGTGTTTATACTCGCGGCTATAAGCTCCGAAGAAGTGCATCAAGCGGATAAAGATGACGTCTACATTCTGAGAGCTCTCGTTTACAATTTTATCAAACAGTTGAAAGAAAAAGGAAATAATAAAATATTGGGGAAGAACGATATTATCATTAATTTTTATAAGGTATATGACTTATTACATAAATTTTCTGCCATTGAGCAGTGGGTACAGATAAGGTATTTAATGATACACTAGTTTTGTTTGACAGGTATCACACAAATGAAGTTCCCAATTTACATGTATTATATTCTAAGGTGTCCTTTCACCATTGGGCGCCCTAGGAAGGAATTCAGCGACTCAAATAATATTGCTCGCTTATTATACAAAAAAAAAAAAATAATAATGGCTTAGAACCATCATCACAGCCCAGAGCGTGATTGGGATATTTTAAGCGGAATTTCATCAACACTATTTGGTAAGGCTTAGATAGTTGTATACAAGCATTATCCCATAAATAAAAAGGTTGCGGGACAAGCCGTTGCAAATCAAGATAAGATAAAGTAACAGGTATATACTGTATTAGAGTGCAAATCATTGCACAGAAATTAAATACGATTTATATAACTTTACATGATCAACGAATGAAAAGAACTACATATATGGAATAATATATCATGTTTTAGGCTTCTATTTATTTCTGTGAATTAGCAGGAAATGAATTGCAGGTGAGGAACAGAGAGAAATGACAACCATTTATTTCTTAAGAGAATATTTACTGCGACTAAGGTAAGATCAACTCACAATTATTACCACTCCAACAGCTACGAAATATAATGGTATAATCAATGATGAAATACCATCTTACTTATTATCTTCATCCACCTACTTGGTAAATTATTATACATTCATGCGTAGTATATTACTACAAGATCATAATCCCATTATTATTCACATAAAAGATAAAATGTTTTTCCCAAGCTACGTACTTCACCAATTCCCTATGAAAATGGAAGTAATCCTTTCACATTCGATTTTCATCCAATAAGTATTATACTTAGTGATGATGTCATCAGTGACAAGTGCCATGTTGCATATCTTCATATATGTTTGTCTTGCATATTTCTTTGCATTTTAGTTGCATATAAATCTCCTAAGGATGCAAAATCTCCACTTGCTTGGAATCAAAGTAATACTGATCAAGCCCTATATGCATGTACATTCATATCTATTACTAATCAATATCTCTTTTCATCATCAATTTTAATTTCCACTATCTATACTTACCTGCTGATACACAATTAACATTAATTTACCCTAATCACCCTACACATGGTATGGTTACAGGCTACTATAAAGAAACGGACTCATAGGAAATACGATCCAAGGGAATCGTTACCTTGCCTAATAAACATAAACGTGCTTGACAACATGACATAATCTTTTCCACCTTTAAATATATTTCATTTAAAGTCGACTTGTTTAACATCTCCTCATTATCAGTTGTTGCGGAAAAAGTGCAACTATTATGTTATTCAAGGAGAATAGGCTTCAATCATCCTTATTATATAATTTGATTCCTCCATATATTGATAAAAATAAAACTGAGTACCAATGTTTATTATCCACTGTCTTATCTTTCTGCCATGTACTATCATATTTATGTATTGTATAAGAACGAACTATCGAGGTATACTGAATTATGTTGTATTGAAAAGAATAGGACTGTTATTTCACAGCCTAGCAACACGGCCCCCTTATTAATGTGTGAACCTTTAGCATAGGGTAGCTTATATACACACAATAACATGCACCTAGCTAAACACATTCATTTTAAGATGATTTTTATGTGACAATGTATTAATATTCATGTATTAATGATACTATCTATGTTCATTTATGTACAAGATGTGCCTATGTCTTAATGTCTATTTTAGGTTACTATACATGTCTTCATTGTTACTATGTTAATTATCATATACCCTACCAACATTGTGAACTGGCCTTCTATTAAATAAAGCTTTAATGCCTGGAGGGCCAGGCAGGTAGCGTGATAGAGCGATGTACAGTAGAATAACAACATGTACCAGACGCCCTCTTGAAACAACTCCCCTTCTCCAAACCACAAGGAGGGTCTCCTTCTCCCCTCTGAGCTCATCTATTTAGCTGTCATCTCTTTACAAACAAAGAGAGAGAGAGAGAGGGAGAGAAAGTGAGAGAGAGGGAGAGAAAGTAGAAAGAGAGAGAGAGAAGAATTGGGTGGAGCTTAAATATACTCCACCCCTTTTTTAAAAAGTACCAGAAACTCCCCAATAGAGAATGTATATAAGCAGTGAAGTTGAACTAATATGTAGGATTTCCTAAACTGACTCCCAGGGCTATAACCTGTCTCCATAAGAGAGAGACACAGGCATATAAGACAAGGCATTAAATATAATTCCCTGTATAGAGATAAGTATGTATAAATAAATTAAGCCTAAAGAAACTTGTGCAGTCACTTTACCTAAGAACACCACTACGCCGAGCTCGCTACCTAATACCACAACAACCACAACAACAACAACAACTACTACGACTACACTTCGGACTAAGGTACTGTATCAGATCCTGAACGAGTTAAAGCCTTAGAGGACTGGTACAAACGTACCTCGTGCATTACATGTTGCTCCATCAATGGAAACAAAGACTTTCAATACTAGTGCCACATCAAATCAAGGGAAGTCACAAAGGAAATATTGTAAACATTGCAACAAAACTAATCATTATACCAGTGACTGTTATTTCTTACATAACTCTAGGGGGAATTATCAATGGAAACGTAATAAGTATTCTTATACCAATAAATATTGTCATTTACATGAGTCCACTTCACATTCCTCAGATGAATGTGTGGTGCTTAAAAGAATGAAAGAAGAAATGCAACGGAACACGAGGTACGATACGAGACCACCGCAATATTCAAAATGGCAACATCCCAGAAAATAGTACGTCCCATAAACCCTGTCGTCGCCTCCACCGGTAATGTACTATCAATCCCTGTACAGGTATTACATTGTAACGCCTCCTTAATGATAGACACAGGCGCGGCAGTCTCATTGTTATCTGAAATTTCCTTTAAAAGATTGTGCAACTTAAATCCACAGCGACATTTACATAATAAGATAGAGCCTATTGACATAGAATTGTCAGCCATAACAGGAAATAAATTACAGGTCATAGGGACGCTAACCCTTCCTGTCAGGTTAGAAAAGGGAACTAACCATATAAACATAAAATTCTATATAATACGGAATTATGATCTACCAACAGACGGTGTATTGGGACTATCAGACATTGACCCAGGATATAAAATGATACGTTTCAAAAATAAATGTATTCCAATACAGGATTGTCCTGGCCTTTATTTACGTTCAAGTAACGTTCACTCTATTTATAATACAAATGATGAAAATGATTCCATTATCATAAAGGCTATTGCTGCATGTAATACTATATTAACTCCAAATTTCGTCCATGCATTGAAGGTAAAGCTTCCATCTCATGTACAGCCACATACTAGTGTCCTCTCCTTAATAGAGTCAGTGAAAATAAATAACCTGGGATTAGAATCTACGTTAACTAATGTAAGTAATAATAATGTTGCTACTATCTATCTCTTTAATAAAACATCTACCAATATTCAGGTGAAAAAGGGAACATATCTATGTGATCTGTACAAATGGAAGTTAGACCAAATACCACAAGGAAATATTGCATCGGTTCTTACCGAAGGGAATCATATTGACAGTCAGGTAGGGGAACAACTTAGAAATTTTGTCCATGGCGGTGATTTTCCACTTTATCGTGATAATCTCATCGACATCTTAGCCACATATCGAGAGGCGATTGCCCTACCTGGTGAATCCTTAGGAAAAACTGATATTATAAAGCATACCATTACCCTAACATCCCCTCACCCTATTTATACTCGAGCATATAGATTACCTCATAGTAGGCAGAAAATGGTAAATGAAATGGTAAGTGAAATGTTGGATGAAGGCATTATTAAGAATTCTCACTCCCCTTATAACAGCCCTATGTTTTTGGTTTAAAAAAATAATGGTGAATTTAGACCAGTAATTGATTACAGGAAAATAAATAATGCTACAATTAAAGATAAATATCCCCTCCCTCTATTGAGAGATGTTTTGTCTAACATTGGTGAAACAAAACCTATGATATTCTCCACATTAGACTTAGTCAGTGGATATTGGCAAGTAGCATTAGATGATAAAAGGCAACCCATAACTGCATTTAGTACTCCCCATGGTCATTATGAATACACCCGTATGCCATTTGGGTTATGTAATGCTCCATCCACATTTCAGCGTATGGTAAATTTTCTTTTTGGCGATATCAATAATGAAGTCATTGCTTATTTAGACGATTTGATTATTTTTTCAAAGGACGTGCCTTCACATTTAGAAACATTAAATAAAGTTATGCATAGGTTGCATCAGGTAGGCCTTAAACTTAAAATGTCTAAATGTCATTTTCTTAAACAGGAAATAAAATTTTTAGGACATACCATCAATAGCAAAGGGCTCCATACACAATCTGATAAAATACGAGCAATGAAAGAATTCCCTACTCCAAAAAATGCAACTAATGTAAAGTCATTTTTGGGTTTATGTTCTTATTATAGAAGCTTTGTAAGAAAATTTTCCCAAATAGCAAAGCCTCTAAATAATCTCCTCAAGAAAAATGCAGATTTTGTATGGATGCCTGAACAACAGCTGAGCTTTGAATTACTAAAGAATAAATTGGTATCAGCTCCAATTCTTGCGTTACCAGATTTTTCGTTACCTTTTATAATTTGTACTGATGCTTCTTCATTAGGCTTAGGCGCTGTCCTTATGCAAGAAATTGCTAAAGGTCAGTGTCAGGTAATTGCGTATGCTTCGAGAATATTAAATGCACAGGAAACTCGTTACCCTGTAACAGAACAGGAAACTTTAGCTATAGTATGGGCACTTCGTACCTTCAGGGAAATCGTGTTGGGATATCCTTTACAAGTTTTTACAGATCACCAACCGATTATGGGCTTCCTGAAAACTCAAAATCTCACGGGGAAATTGGCCAGATGGTATTTAACAATTCAGGAATTTCAACCGCATATTGATATTAAATACCTTCCAGGTCGATTAAATCATGCTTTAAGCAGACATCCTGTTTCTTCAGTTTCTAAGTCACCCATAGACTTTGACTTCAATGCAGTTCGTATACATCAACAACAGGATCCTATGATCAAAGCGATAAATTACTCATTAAACTCAGGTGATGATTATAATGGTCAGGAATTACCTATTAGCATACATAACTTCTCCCTCCATGATAATGTTGTTTATAGGAAACTTAGAAAATGTAACATACAAAATGATCAAATAGTGATACCACGATCATTGGTTCCCTCAGTATTAACCTTATATCATAATACAGCAGGACATCCTGGCAGAGATCGATGTCTGTCCACTCTCCGTACGAAGTACTATTGGCATACAATGAAAGTAGATGTGGAAACGCATATCGCCCAGTGCGAAACATGCAATGCAAATAAGGGACATCCAATTGGACCAGCTCCATTAGGGGAATATCCAATGCCGAGTGAACCATGGGCAGTAGTAGGAATGGATTTACTCTCGCTACCACAGTCACATCAGGGATCAAATTATTTATTAACTGTGGTTGATCATTTTTCTAGGTATCTGGTGGTAGCTCCACTGAAAACGAAAACGGCTGAAGAGGTTGCACATAAATTTATATCCAAATTCATATGTCCATTTACATGTCCCAAAATCATAATATCAGATAATGGTAAGGAATTTCGTAACAGTATCTTACAGAAGATATCTGAGTTTTATAATATTAAGCAAACGTTTGTATTAGCATATCACCCTGCATCTAATGGGTTAGCAGAACGGCAAAACCGTAAAATATTAGAAATACTTCGGGGGGCAATAAATAAAATCCCTTCCACATGGGAGGACTGGATTGATATGACAGTCTGTTCTATAAACGCTACAAAAACGGAAACAGTGGGTAAAACTCCTCATGAAATAATATTTGGCGTGCAGAAACGTCTTCCATATGATATAACAATTCCCACACAGAGGCCCTGCTACAACATGGACGACTACGCTGAACGACAGCGAGTTGCATTTCAACAAATTCATCATGAGGTACAAAACAATTTACAGGCTAGCAGAAATAAAATGCGTATAAGGCAACATAATAAGGCAAAGACGCAAACCTTCACTCCAGGTGATCAGGTAATGTTACAGGTGCCCGATCGAACTTCGAAACTTCTGCCTCGGTTCACGGGACCGTACACTGTACTCTCACTAGTAGGCAATAAAATCGAGATAAAGCATAATATTACTCAGGTGGATGATATTGTTCATGTAGACAGAATAAAGAAATTGGTAAATAGCGCGCAAACCCAACATCTAAATAACCAATTAGAATCTCTGCAACATGACCTATTTCCTCTTCCTAGTAATTTTATCCCTACTACTGATACTCATAAAATAAACATTTATAAACAGAAACTCCGATCGGCGAAGAAGTAAAAGATTATAATTCTTCTTACAGATGTGGCCCAACTCGACATATATTATGGTTTTCATAGCCATACTGGCGGCAACGAAAGGTTACGCTGACGTAACCACCGTCCCTAATGATGATGTGCTTATCCCGGGAGCGCTCGTCCAACAATTTGGTAAAATATTGGTGACGGAAGATGTTATCACTATTTCTTATTCATTAAAGGACATATCTGTTTTATTTCACAAATTTTCTGCAGTTGAGAAAGGATTGCAGATACTTAATGATACACTAGTTTTTCCTGACAGTAATGACTCGATGGCATTTAGTGATTTAAGGGCATTATATTCAGTTTTGTCCTTTAAGGTTCAACGCACTATGAAGGACTTACGTGACCTTAGTTACATTGCTCGCCTATTACATAATAATCCAATTGCTCAGAGCCACCACCACCGCCAGGAGCGTGGTTTAGTTAATATTTTAGGTGAAATATCTAAGGCACTCTTTGGTACTGCAATGGATGGTGATGTACAGGCATTATCCCGAAAATTAAATGTTGTAGGACAAGCAGTTGCAAATCAGGGTAAGGTAGTCAGGCAAATATATAAAAGTGTTCAAATCATTGATCAAAACTTGGATACAGTTTCTGATGCTTTACGTAAACAACAGCAACTCTTATCTGCAGAGATAGGACACTCACATCGCATTATTAGGCTTCTATTAATATCTGTTAGTTGGCAGGAAACTGAAACTCAGGTACAAGGACTTAGGGAGTCTTGTCAAACATTAATTAAGGATGTAATTACTGCAGGTTTAGGTAAGGTTAACTCACGATTATTACCAATCACACAATTGCAGGATGCACTTGAAATAGCTATGATGAACTACCATCTTACTCCCATATTTCATGCACCTAATCTGGAATATTATTATCCAGTCATGACCAGTATTTTAACACCAGACTATATACTGATTAATATTCCAATGAAGAGTAAGATTTCCTTCACAGGCTACTCAGTACAACCATTCCCAATGAATGTGGAAAATAATCTTTTAATGTTAGATTCCCAACCTATAAATATTGTTCTTAGTGATGATTATTCTCTTGTTGATGTGCTTAGTGAAGCACAATTTCTCAATTGCCATTCTGCATATCTTCATTTATATGTTTGTCCTGCATATCTGTTTGCATTTAAAGCTCCAACTGACGCACCATGTCTAATTGCTTTAAGTCAAAGGAATACTCGTCAAGCACTCTCTGCATGTACTTTCAAATCTGTTACTAATCAAACACTCTTTCATCGTCATTTCTTTAATTTCCACTATCTATACTTTCCTGCTGAGACACGAGTAACACTAATCTGCCCTAATGACACTACACATGGTATGGTTAAAGGCTACTATAAAGCAGCTGATTCATGTGAAATACGATCCAAGAGAATCGTTACCTTACCTAGTAAACATCACTTGCTTGGAAACATGACACTCTCTTCCACCTTTCAACATATTTCGTATAAGGTCGACTTGTTTAACATCTCCCAATTATCAATTGTTTCAGAAAAAGTGGAACTATTAACTCTACTCAATGATACTATGATTCAAGAATCCTTATCTGATAATTTAATTCCTCCATATTTGGATCACGAGATATTGCTACCTACATTTATAATTCCATGTCTTATTCTTTTGGTCTGTACAGTGATTTTCATATTTTGCATTAGGAGGGTCTATCGACGTTATACTGTGTTATCTCGTCTTGAAAACAATATTTTAACTGCTCCATCACAGCCTTAAATACAACAAGGCTTACCCTTCCTTAATGCCTGAATTGTCAGCATAGGTTTAGCTTACATACACATAACTACAAGCACCTAGCTCAACATATTAATATTAAGTTGATTTCCTCATGTTCTCATGTATTGATTTTCATTTATGTATACTATGTGCCAAGATCTTGATGCAATTTTTTTGTGTTACTATTTATTGTATTTATTATTAAGTTCCTAGTCCTATATGTATGTACCGAGGATTGTACATCTGTTTCCCACAATAAAGATGATATCTGAGGACAGATTTCCGGTAGCGGACTGAGCAAATGTACAGTACTGTATAAGAGGGTCTCACACACCGCTTCCCCACTTGAAGCAACAGAATCCAGATGGCTTTCTTATAACAACAGACACAAGAAGGTAACCATTTTACCCTCCAATTTCTCACTTGTCATCCCTAAACTCGAGAGAGAGAGAGGGAGAGAAAGGGAGAGAGAGAGAGAGGGAGAGAAAGTAGAAAGAGAGAGAGAGAAGAATTGGGTGGAGCTTAGACAAAACTCCACCCCTTTTCAAGAAGATAATAAGAATAATAATATCTGAATAGACTTGGCATCTTCCAAAACAGAATGAATATAAACGGACCAGCAGAGCTTTAGTGAGGGACTAAAGATCAAAACAGCTAAAAGACATCTTCTCTGTACTCCATTAACATAAGACAAGAAAGGGGATACACTCCTTTAGTATTAATAAAGTAAGTTTAATTTTACTTACTGAAGTTTATTTCCTACCTTGACTGAACACCATCACAACGCCGAGCTCGCTACCTAATACAACAACCACAACAACAACCACAACCAACTACATCTCCAGAGCAAGGTAATGTACCATATTCTTCGAAGAGATCAAATTAGGACTGGTACAAAGAGGTCAGTGTAGATTATGTTCCTTACAGTACTATGTGTCTTTCTTTGATATATGTGTCATGATGCTTGTGTTGGGACTTGGTTGAATAGTTTAAGACATACACGAGTCATGAAAAAAATAAATTAAAAGAAAATCGACATGAATATAAAAACCAAGATATAAAGTATAAACGTAATAAAGAATGAGAACGAAAAAGACATAAAGAGAAAATAAGTAAAATACAAGGAATAAAGAAAAGGTGAGAAAAGGAGGTAATAATCAAGGAGGTTGTATAGGAGGAGACGACGCGCGCTAAGGAAAGCGCGGAGAAGAGTGAAGCCCAGTCTGGTGGCAGGAGCCAACGCCCAATGAGGGCAAAAGACTGACCGCGCTACCAAACCTTACCATAAATTTACCATCTCCACGTCCCTCACCAACAGTTTTATTGAAAGTCAGCATGAACTGTGCCACTTTTTATTAAAGATTAACTTATTGCTGTCCTAAATATGAATAAAAAACACATTTTGTATCATACAATCAGTCGTAAAAAGTACAGTAAAACATCAATTTCCTCTCAATTGTACAAAGTTATGTTGATAAGATAGCCGGTACACAAGTAGATACACAAGTCGTATATACATCATACATATACTGCAAACTATGAAGAAAAGGAATGGAGTATTTCAACCTTACTGACCACTGAAATGAATCAGCTTAGTATATACCTGGCGACTCTTCACCTTACAGTTAGCTCCCAGCTTTTGAGTTACCTGCTTTGCATCATATTTGTACCTCACTTGCAAATATGTTTCAGCTACTGCCTTTATCAATAGATGCAAGTGGTTATCCATGGGCTCTGTGTCGTACATGTGTCTGGCTAAGGTGGGGAATATGTTTTTGTGTGTAATATTCTAGCACTGATGTTATTAACTGACAGAAACCCACCCTCTTGGAATTGTTACATGACCCTCTCTGTCTAAACAGTTTTTCTGTCGTGATGCAAATGTCAATGATATCATCAGAGGGATACACCAAGTTTCCTTTATCCTTTAGTTTGATAAGTGAATGTATATGGTTGTTATCACTTTGGTCTGAGCTTAGGGCATCGATGCATGGCTCACAATGTAATGACTTCATCAATTTCTGAGCCACAAATCCTGCAATGTATACAACTATTTTGTCTACACACTTAGAGATGTGGGTATGGCTTGGAACGTAGACATAATCCTCTGTCTCCTCATTACCCACATCATCCAATACATTTCTTTTCAGGACAGAATCATTTATCAACTGAAGAGAATTAATCTTAGCATTTACCTTACACTTGCCAGATACAGTTAATATTGGAACAGACTCCAATGGTAAGCAGTTGCCTCGAGTAGTGTCCCTTAAGTCATTATGAACAAAGAGCTTCTTGTAAGCAGAAGAAAATTGCCTCACTGTAGGATTGTTATTCCACCCTCCCTTGCTTCTTATTAACCCAAACAACAATTCAATATGGTCCTGACTTAATTTGTAAGTCATCAAGAACCTTAAGGAGGGCTTTGGTGAAGCAATTAAGCTGTCATACAGAAACTGCAAACTACGTATGCAGAAGAGGAACCCAAGAAAGCCAGTCTTTCGATTAGATGTAATAACTAGCTGACCGTCAGGAAACACCAATGATCTGATATATGATTCAGCGAATACCAAAAAATCTTTAATTTCCTTAGCATTCTTGTGTTGGATTGGACACTTGTAGCTGCCTGCGTTGAGGTTCCTGGTATTCATTATGTCAAACAACGTGTTGAAGATTATAATGAACTCTATTGTGGCTTCACAACCTCTCTCTCTCTCTCTCTCTCTCTCTTCTCTCTCTCTCTCTCTCTCTCTCTCTCTCTCTCTCTCTCTCTCTCTCTCCATTATTTAATGGTTATTCAGATGATAGAAATAGAAATTAATCAGCCGAATTAATTTTTCTCTGGGAAATCTATGAAGAGAGAGAGAGAGCGTGAGTGAATGAGTGTAAATATGCATCCCGGCTGGGCCACCCTCTTGCCCCTACAAACATGGCGGCGGCGACTTCAGTCTCTCCGCTCCGCGCCGCCTCCTCCTATACAACCTCCTTGGTAATAATACACATAAGGTAGAAAGATAAATATTAAGAAAGACATACATAAAAACAGGCAAGACAACCATCATGAAAGACACAGACACCCTCACCGCCACCTCCCTAGACTACACCCCCACCACCCCCATCCCTACTAACAGAAGACGCACCACCACGCCCCCACCTCCGTCACAACAACAACAACACCACAACATCCAACACCAACACCAGTCGTCCCACCACCACCACCACCACCACCATCAACAACAACAACACCACCATCCTCTCCTCTTCCCTCTCATCTCCGTGTTGTGTGGTCTGCTTGTGGTCACTCAGGTAGCGTCCTTTTACTTCCTGCTGTCGCGGCTGGAGGGACTGAAGGGGAGATTGGACAGCACGGAGGCGATGGAAGGGCGTCAGGAGTCTATGCTCTCGAGGGAGTTACTGTGGCTCAAGTCCCAGGTGAAGGACATCAAGGAGGAATGGAGATCCAGGGCACGAGATGGTACAGCAGAAGACACATGCACTCCCTCGGTATGTAAACAAACGCAACCCACGACCCCATAACCTCAACCACAGCAACGACGACAACAACAACGACGACGACAACAACAACGACGACGACGACGACTACCAGCATCCCATCCCCACGCCCCCGCCCCACCCACCGCCTCCCTCACACCCCAGAGACACCGCCACCTCCATCAGGGTGAGGCGAAGGGCGTCAGACATCTCCTACGGCGTGAGAGAGGCCATGGGGGAGGTGGCGGACGAGGATAGAGAGAGCTGAGGGTACAACTCCAGGACGAGGGACTTGGAGAAGAACCCAACTGGCTGCACCTCACCTCCTACGCCAGGATACCGGTGAGTTGGTTTAATTAATTCCAAGGGACACTCTCATGACATTAAATTGTAGGGCTACTCATTCCTTCAAACCACGCCACAAAAACAGACCCTCTATTGAGAACACTGAGGTTATCTGTTTCCTGACACAATTTTCCAGAATGAGTAGCACTTCAAGTTACCAACAAGAGATTCTCCCCTGCATGTTTTTCCTTGTTCCCAGCAGCGTTTGTTATGCCCATTTCTACGACTACATGTTTGTTTTTTTTTTTATTGGTGAGTCGATCCTGCTTGATGCGTCTGTTCCTATACGATTCTTCTGTCTTTTCTCTGGTGGTGTGAGATTTATTCATGTCTGACGTGTTCTGGGTGTGTCGCCTTCATTGCAACCATTCACCTACCGATCCTTTTTCTAGTTATTTGTTTTTTCTTTCCATCTTGTCTTCTTCCTCTACTCCTCCTTCCTCCCTTCCTCCCCTTCCTCCCCTTCCCCCATCACTGTAAAACACGTGCCCCTCTTACATTTTTTCAGTCTCTACGGTCCCCCTCCCTCCACCATCACCCTTACTAACCAACCACTCACCCCCATCACTATGACGCCCCTTTTGCATTATTTCAGTTTCTCTTCTCCCGCTCCCCTCTCTCTCTCTCTCTCTCTCTCTCTCTCTCTCTCTCTCTCTCTCTCTCTCTCTCTCTCTCTCTCTCTCTCTCTCTCTCTCTCTCTCTCTCTCTCTACCTACATCCCTCCCTTCCTCTCTCTCCCCACCATCTATCTCCCCTCCCTCCCTCCCTCCCCATCACCGTCACGCCTCCCATCACATCTCAGTTTCCCGATTCAATTTGTTTTCAGAGTTTAATTATCCGTCATGAAATTTTATCCCCGCTCTATAAACCAAATTCTATGAGCTCTCCAAAGTTTGCCACGAAAAAGGACCACCAGAGATTTAATTAAGGGCCTCTGTGATATAGTCAGAAAAAAATTAGAGGTGAGTGAGTCCTACAAAAAACATTGCCATGAAACACACACACACACACCTACTGTATAATTATGGAAGGAGTGTGTGTGTTTCGTGGCATGGTCAAGAGGAATCAGAAGTCTCCATTTTCTCATACAGGGTCCATACAAAAAGAAAAAAAAAATAGGGATGGTGTACTGTTGCTTGGAATAGTTTGGTGGAATTAGTTACTCCAGATTTACCAACACTTTACAACCCGCTTAATTAACGAAGTGGATGCATGTATATTATTATATAATTATGTGTGTTTCTTGTTGTTTATATGTTTCATTTATATGTTATTTATTTTTATATTTATTTTGAAGTGGATTGTTCACTTTCTTTTACACATTTGTGCTTGTTTATCTTTTAATTTGATTATTTCTTTGTTTATTTATTTATTTACGAAGAATATGCTTACCAGTGTATCAGGCTAGCTACAAAAGCAGAGAGAGAGAGAGAGAGAGGTGGAGGGATTTGTGTTTGTACCCTCAGCCACTACATTTCCCAATTTGATTCTCTCTCTCTCTCTCTTGCCCTGACACAAAATAATGGACACACTGCAGATTTAATTCCATTTTAAATTAATTGTGAGTATGAACGAGACAGTTACTGCTCTCTGACCCCAGGCTTATATATACTTCATGACACACAGGACAACCCAGGATAATGATTACGTTATCCCACAGACAATTATTATTCACACGGGTTAATTAAAGGGGTCATTAGGGGGTCATTAGTGGGGTCATCTTCAACAGGACAATGGTTAAATTATCCCACAGACAATTATTATTCACACGGGTTAATTAAGAGGGTCATTAGGGGGTCATCTTCTACAGGACATCAGAGGATAATGGTTACGTTATTCCACAGACAATTATTATTCACACGGGTTAATTAAGGGGGTCATTAGTGGGGTCATCTTCTACAGGACAATGGTTAAATTATTCCACAGACAATTATTATTCACCCGGATTAATTAAGGGGTCATTAATTAAGGGAGGGATTATATATGTGGTTAATTAGTGAACTGAAGGGTTATCGACTCCTTCCAAACTATTATATATATATATATATATATATATATATATATATATATATATATATATATATATATATATATATATATATATATATATATATATATATATATATATATATATATATATATATATATATATATATATATATCCCAGGAAACAGACGTGTGTGTGATGAAGGAATGTGTGTGTGTGTGTGTGTGTGTGTGTGTGTTGGATGTGAAGGTTAATGAAGCTTGACAATTCTACCACCATTAACACCATCAATTTACAACAGAAATTCCTATCACTACTACTACTATTATTATTATTACTATTGATTTCTCTTGTCACTTCTACTATTACTATCATTACTATTATTATTGACTACTATTATTATCACTAATACTATTACTATCATTACTATTGACAACTACTATTGAAAGCAACACTGGACCCATAAACAAATACACATGTCCGACATGCTCTAAACCCATCACATCAAGTAGGCAGACAAAGGGTTCAGTTCAATGCAACTCTTACAAGAACTGGACCCACTTATCATGTACAGCCGGCTCCACTGCCGTGAGGGCCACTGCAGTGTTGTCAGCGCTCCCTCTCCCAGACGTGAACCACAAACTTCGGTCCGAGACACACATCTGAAACACTCACTAGTGAGGAGATGGTAATGATGGTTGGCAGGCTTGTATGCTGAGTGAAACGAATGACAATGAAATAATCTGTATGTGAGCAATTTTGTTTTTATGTGGATGCAACAATTAAAATTAATAGGCACCAAATGATTCCTAATGTATTAATTTGCTATATTTCATAGTGCAGAATATTACATTGTAATGCTCGATAAATCAGGTTTTGATTAACTATTAAGATGCACCTGTGGCTAGTTTATGGATGTTCTGATAATATTGACATATTAGGTAGGAGAGTCCTTTTCCTTGCGCCGGGGTAAAACTCAGCACTCTGATATTTGCGAGCAACAACCTCTACCTTACTGACCTCGCTGACACTTGAGGAACAATTATATAAGAACTGAGAATATTAGATAAATATTAGATAATCCAAGCGTAGGCACCATGAACTATCCATCATCTGGCCCCTTTAATTATTACGTCAAATAAAACCGAGAAAGTAAATCCTATTTGCTGGCTGTAATATAATCGCAATGCAAGGACGAAAACTGAAGTTTGGTGGTAAAACTTCAATTGCAGGTTTAACAGGTGTAATACATTTTTTTTCCCCAGGAACTGGAAATAACCTTGTAGACGAGGCTGGTGCAATTCTTGTGCAGGGTGCAGATGAACATCCCTTGGCTTCCACCTCCATCTTATCTCTACCCTACTCTTCCTGTCTCCCTCTCTCTCCCTTCGGCCCGTTCCTTTACCACTTAGTCTCCATATTATTGGTCTTGGGGCTGTATTTAATAAGACAGATATGTTTTACTGTAGGTTGTTCTCGTTGTCATCATTTATGCTTTCCGGTCCCGTCTTCTATTTATCAAATGAATGTCACTTGCTTACTAAACTGTCACGTTAGACCTCATTCACTCGAACTGACACTTCTCCACGCACAGACAAAAGCGATCATTTTGCCAGTCCTCCTCTCCCTCGCCTGCCTCTGCCTGCATCTGGTCCGTATCTGAGTTGAAAAATGTCTGTGTTTTCACTGCTCACTCGCCCAGGCGTGAACCGCGAACTTCGATACAAGAGAAACGTCTGAAGCATTTACTAGTCTCGTCGCCTCGATGCCCGACCGGCTGCAGGTCTTTGTGAAGGAGGGTGTCTGGGCGCGATTCTGATTACATTGCATTCAATAGTAAACAAATAATTAATACTCAAGTAAGCTTAAACCGTAACCGTAAAGTTATATATGTTCTTATCACAGTATTTGCCTCGCAATTCTGATAGATGTGCTACATGTTATTAATTTTAGTACTGAATTCTCTAAAGGAATGTGCCACCTGCCATGCATTGGGTTCCTGCATGAAGAGGGCTTGGCCCAGTATTCAGTTTCCGTCCTTGCAATGTGAATACATAACAGCCAATATATAGGATTTACTTATCCCGGTTTTATTTGACGTAATAATTAAAGGGGCTGATGGATAGTTCATGGTGCCTACGCTTGGATTATCTAATATTCTCAGTTCTTATGTAATTGTTCCTCAAGTGTCAGCGAAGTCAGAAAGGTAGAGGTTGTTGCTCACAAATATCAGAGTGCTGAGTTTTACCCCGGCGCAAGGAAAAGGACTCTCCTACCTAATATGTCAATATTATCAGAACATCCATAAACTAGCCACAGGTGCATCTTAATAGTTAATCAAAACCTGATTTATCGAGCATTACAATGTAATATTCTGCACTATGAAATATAGCAAATTAATACATTAGGAATCATTTGGTGCCTATTAATTTTAATTGTTGCATCCACATAAAAACAAAATTGCTCACATACAGATTATTTCATTGTCATTCGTTTCACTCAGCATACAAGCCTGCCAACCATCATTACCATCTCCTCACTAGTGAGTGTTTCAGATGTGTGTCTCGGACCGAAGTTTGTGGTTCACGTCTGGTAGAGGGAGCGCTGACAACACTACAGTGGCCCTCACGGCAGTGGAGCCGGCTGTACAACATTAGCATCCATGAAACACTACACAAACACATGGACCTGTCCCACATGTCCCTCACCTCTTCCATCACTCCCACCTCCACCACCCTCTCCATCACTCCCACCTCCATCACCCTTACCAACACCCACACCTCCATCACCCTTACCAACATTCCCACCTCCATCACCCGTACTTCCAACTCCAACAACACCTCCACCTCCACCTCCTTCCCCCCCACACTCTCCTCTCCCCCGTGCAGCAGCACCTAACACACACCGCACACATAACATTAACATACTTCATCTAAACATAGATGGCATAAACACCAAAAAACAAGAACTCACACACTTCATCATACAACATAATATACACATTGCCATCTTACAAGAAACAAAACTACGCAACACAAACAAAACACCTCCATTCACCAATTTCACCACCATCAGACAGGACCGGGCCAACGACAATGGCGGTGGACTCATCACCCTAGTCCATAAATCCCTTAATTATATAGTAACCAGTGCGGAACTCAAATCCCTCCTCCCCCACCACGACACCACCACAGAAATTCAAAGCATCAAAGTCCGCACTGGTAAATCATCCAATATTACAATAGTTAATTTATACATCCCCCCCCAAACCAGCCCAACAGTTCCCCAAAACTTCTCCCCCCAGCTCCATCTGATCACCATCCAACCTGACCTCATCCTGGGTGGTGATTTCAACGCCAAGACGTCGGCCTGGTACGTCAACAACGCCGACACAGACAGAGGGCTTGAAATCCTTGCACAAACTGACAACCTCATTTCATTAAACAACCCACATCAACACACTCATATCCCTCACCAAGCCCTCTTCCAACCATCTTCTCCCGACATATCCTTTTGCTCTCCCAACCTCGCCCCCAGAACATCATGGAGAGTGGTCAGAACCCTCGGCTCTGACCACCTTCCAATCATAATCACCACTAAAACAAGAATCACCCCAGTTGGCCACAGACACACATACACAAATTACAAAAGTGCCAACTGGGAAACCTTCACTATGGAAACAGAACAACACTTCGAAACACTGAACAGTACACCCATCACAAACATCAACACAGCTGTTCAAAAATTCAATACAATTATACAAAACGCAGACAAACAGCACATCCCTAGAGGTAACAGAAGAAAACACAACCCCAACTTTACAACAGAAATTCAAGACCTCATCAAACAACGTGACACACTTAAACACACATCCCCAACTCCTCTTACACAACACACAATAAACCAAATACAAGCACTAAATACACAAATAAACAACAAAATTAAAGAACAAAAAACACTTAACTGGCAAAGTTTTGTCAACACACTCAACCACACAACCAACACCAGCAAACTCTACAAAACACTAAACAGCATCACACTGTCCAACAGCAACACTACACAATCACATGCAGCCATCACAACAACAGACATTATACCCTCTAACAAACAACAAGCAAACACACTCATCCAACATTTTTCGCACGTCAGCCACCTTCACCCTCATCCTGAAGACAGACGAGTCATTAGACGCAAGAGACGTTTTCCCACTGACCCAGACTATTCACCATTCACAAATCATCAGACAAATCACATCACTCACAACATAAAACACTCACCTGCCTGTGGTCCAGACAACATCAGCAACATACACCTTAAACACCTGGGACCACAAGGCATACAAGCACTCACTAACATAGCAAACTACAGCTACTCACACAACACATTACCCAACATCTGGAAACATGGAAACATCATCACCATCCCCAAACCAAATAAAGACCCCACACTACCCTCATCACACCGTCCCATCACCCTCCTTTGTACCCCCTCCAAAACTAATCACACCACACATCCCCCTTGCATCTTCACAACATGGCTTCAGACCGCTACACTCAACAAACACCCTTCTTACAGACCTCACACAAAGAATTTTTGATGGCATCAACTCAGATAGACCCCCACACAGAACACTCTTAGTTACATTGGACATTAGTAAAGCATTTGATGCCATCCCCCGCCACAACCTCACAAACAAAATATACAACACAAACATGCATAATAACACCAAAAAATAGCTGGCCAACTTCTTGGGAGGAAGAGTAGCCCATGTTACATTTGCTGGTCAGTCATCTAACATTAAAAATTTCACCAATGGTGTCCCCCAAGGATCTGTACTCTCACTCACCCTTTTCAACCTATACATGCACGAAATACCAACACCCCAGGCACCACAAATACACATAGCCTCCTATGCAGACGACTTAACACTCACATGTACAGTCGCCAGCACTGCCGCGTGGTACAGGGGCTCACATGTTTAAGAGATTAAAGTGATGTAGTTCCTTAAGCAACAAAGTTCACTTCATTAGCTAGTGTATCGAGGATACTCCATCTCACACACGTGGATTGTTTCGAGCTAAATAATCACAGTGGTGCTACATCTCTGAATATGTGTGAGCCCCTGTCCACGCGGCAGTGCTGGCGAGTGTACACACAGAAACGCAGACACAGCCACTCTCATCCTCCAACCCTACCTCAACACACTTAATGCCTGGTTCACCACAAACAGACTTAAAATAGCACCCACCAAGTCAACTGTCACCCTTCTCACCAACTGGAACGCAGAACACCGCTACACACCACACCTCACCATAAACAACACACCTATACCACACACACACCCAAAATACTTGGCATAACATACAATACATCCATGACATTCAAACAACATATTACGACCATCAAAAACAAATGCATGCAAAGACTTAAAGCCCTCAGATCACTTGCCAGCACAACATTCGGACACAACAAGGAAACCACAACCACAGTATACAAACAATATATTCGATCAGTGATGGATTATGCAAACCCTGCCTGGGCTTCAAACCTCACTGAGACTCATCACAACACCCTTCAAACCATACAGAACAGAGCCCTAAAGACAATCACAGGCTACACAGCTACCACACCCACAGACCACCTACACTATGAAACCAAAGTCCTCAAAAATCAAGGATCACCTTGACATGAGAGACACATAAACACTTGCTGCAGCCTCCACAAACCCACACCATCCACTACACTACATGGCACAACACCCACACATGCCAAGGAACATCAAAACAACACCCAGTACACGATACCATACACAAATACTATCATCTCTTACACCCTGCCCACCCCAAACCAATCTCCAAAAACACATCCATACTCCAATCACTCATCAATCCATCCAAACACTCAAAAACAACACTCAGCTGCATGCACGACCTCCTGACATCCACCCATCCGAATCCTCCCTTCCCCGTGAGGACAGAGTCCACCTGGCCAGGCTGCGGTGTGGCCATCACCCGGCCCTTCTGACATATCAGAAGAGGCTGGATGGAGCCATTGCGGATGCCTGTCCGGGATGCAACACAGCACCCCATTCTATTAAACACATTATTGAAGACTGCAACGCTCACAACCATACTCGCCAACAACACAATATACACTCTCTGAGGGCACTGTGGGAAAGCCCGGTTCAGGCCATGACCTTCCTCAGGAGCTCGGGGCTGCTCGGCCAGACAGCTTGAGGAACTTCAACAACAACAACTACTCTATTATTACTATCATTATTATTTTATATTTAGTGATGATAGTAGATATACTGTGTTTGGTAATGATGATAGTGTTGGTGAAATGAATACTGGTGTTTATTTAATGATGATAATGATAGTGAAAATTACCATAAGTTTGATGTAGGTGGTGATAACAACAATAATAATGATAATAATAATAATAAAACAAAATTGAAAATAATACTGGTAATTGTAGTAAATGTTGATGAATGAGATTTTAATTCACTTCCAGAAAAAAAACAAAAAAACTTTCCTTTACATTGTTATTGGTGGGAGTGCTTGCCCAAATATATTTAATACACTCGCC
>JAWQEG010000626.1:350000-352500 GCA_033782935.1 Petrolisthes cinctipes | reverse complement strand
CGGCGAATTTGGAAATCTTGGCAACCATGTCACCATCCACGTCATTAACATAGATGATAAACAGTAGTGGTCCCAGAACAGAACCTTGGGGAACACCGCTAGTAACGGGCACCCACTCTGAAGCCTGTCCATTCACTACCACCCGCTGCCGTCTGTCACTTAGCCAGTTCTCTATCCAATTTGCCACATTTCCGTCTATGCCCAGTGCACGCACTTTCCGAAGGAGGCGGCGGTGGGGTACCTTATCAAAGGCTTTCTGAAAGTCTAAGTAGACAACATCGACCGCTTTATCCCGATCATGCTCACTGAAAACAAAATGGAAGAATTCCACCAGATTTGTGAGGCATGACCGGTGCTGCCGGAACCCATGCTGGGAACCCCTCAGTAGCAAATTTGATTCTAAGTGTGCTGTTATTTTGTCCACCATGATGCTCTCCATGAGTTTACAGACTATCGAGGTTAAACTGATGGGTCTGTAGTTTGACGGTTGGCTAGCATCTCCCTTCTTGAAGATAGGAGTCACCTCTGCCTCACGCCAGTCTCTAGGAACGCATCCAGTCTGGATTACCCTGTTGAAGACCATGCACAGGTGCCGTGATACTTCAATATGCACTTCTTTCAACACTCTAGGTAAGAACCCATCCGGACCGGGGGACTTGTTTGCTTTTAATTCGATTATTTTTCTCTCGATTTCTTCTTGGGTGAAGACCATTGACTCCAACTTCTCACTGAAGGAGTCCAAAGGTTCGGGAATGGGACCACTCTCCTCAGAGAACACTGAAGAGAAGTACTCAGTTAAGAGGTTAGCATTTTCTGCATCAGAGTGCATCAATGCTCCATCCTCATTCACCAAGGGACCGATCCTGCGTCGGATTGGTTTACGGCCATTCACATAACTGAAAAACTCCTTGGGGTTCTCTTTGCAGAGTCTAGCCACACGGACCTCCTCAGCACGCTTAGCCGCCCTTATTTTGGACTTCACGTTTCGATTCAGTCTTCTATGACCGTCAAAGTCCCCAGATGCCTTCGCTCGACGATACGCAGTTCTCCTCTCCCTTAGTAGGTTACGGATTTCCCGATTAAACCACTTCGGTTGAATGAACTTCTGACCTGTTCCCTTCAGAGGAATAAAGCGCGACTGAAGTTCCATGAAGGAAGACAAGAATGACCTCCACAGATCATCAGCACTCTCTCCCTCCTCTAGTTCCATTTCAGCAACGCCTTCACGAAGACCTGCAAAGTCCGCTCTCCCCATGTCTAATTTTCTATGCACCGGGGTCACGGACTCCATATTAGGGACCTTAACTGAAAATCTTATAAGCTTGTGGTCGCTTCCACCTATTTCTTCATTTACAGAGAGGTCTTGAATGATGTCATCCTCGGAGGTGAGGACCAAGTCGAGTATGTTAGCACCTCTTGTTGGCTCCATTACCCATTGAGTGAGGAATTCATCATTTACAAACTCCAAGAGTGGTGTGTTCTTGGCAGAGGGCTCTCTGGTTTCCCAGTCAACATGTGTGTTGAAGTCCCCCATAAGGATGCACACCCTGCCGTCCACTAGTTCACCCAGCAACTGGTATAGGTCCCTGTCCATCTCATTGAGTTGTCCAGGGGGTCTATAAAGCAGCAGGGTTCTGTATTTTGCAGTGCCTATTTCTAGGTCAACTCCAAGGAGCTCGTGGTTCGATGTGATGTTGCAGGTCATCGATTTGATGGAGTTCTTTACATACAACAGCACACCACCACCCCCTCTGTCCTCTCTATCTTTGTGGAAGAGTTGGTAGCCTGGAATCACGAATTCCCCTTCAAGATCTCTGTCTGAGGTTCTCAACCATGACTCCGTTATGGCCACCATCTCGGGTTCCTCTGTCGCAACGAGGGCCCGCAGTTCCAAAAACTTGTTTCGGATGGACATGGCGTTGAACAATAGAACCTTCAGGGAACCCCCAACTGCAGGGCTCCCTATACTCTTCCGTTTCCCGGTTTGGTCATTGTCTTGGTAGTGCTGGGGATATCCTTCTTCAGGATCTCAGCGAATGTCTTCTCTGGGGTCACTCTAGCATAGCGACGAGGGCTCTCCTCCACGCTCGGTCGAGTGCTCCTGAGACATCGTCGGACGGCGTCTTCCATTAATTTGGAAAGCACTTCTTTCCCCTTTAGTGAGAGATGTGTGCCATCCCTCTGGTAGAGGTCGTCTCTACCAAAGAGTGAGGTGTAGGGGTCCACAAAGAACACCCCCTCGGCAGTACACAAATCAGCCAGGCGCTGATTTACTGCAATGTTCTTTGACAGAGCAGTCCCTAAAGGGCCTCTCCTTGGGAGCATGCCAACAACTACCCTTCTGCGGGTTTTTGACCCACAGTCGTCTACTGCACCGAGCACATCCGAGAGGACTCCTTCGGTCATGCCTACTCTACCATTTCTCAGGTAGATGTCATTACCACTCACCATGAGTGCAATGACAGCAGATCTGGACGTTTGGATCTTCTCAGCTTCCTTT